>JAXQQM020077522.1:0-144533 GCA_034641835.2 Pinus albicaulis | reverse complement strand
GACATGCCAACTTACAAATGTGTTTCTAGTGATCTCGTGAACATATATGAGGAAGAGAAACTTGATGTATCAACCATATCAGTGGACATCTATTGGGAGCTTGAATCAGCTCCAGACATGGTTGAAAATCCCAATGAAGATTGTTTTGAAAGATCCTTAGGTAAGCCCAAAGAATTAGGTAAAGGAGATTGTGTCAAAGTCTGAAGAGGTGGAAAAGGCTTAGTTTGATAAAAATGAATTCCTTACCAATGCAAAGGAGAGGAAGGATGAGGCTCTTCTCGAGGGATCTCTTCAATACTAAAAAGTACATATGTAAGAGGTTCACCATCGAGCCCAAGATATATTGGTTTTGTCTGAGACAAAGGAATAGAAGAGGAGGGTCTCATTGAATTATGCGAGGATGGCTAACACTCCTTAGGTTCAATGACCTCAGGAAAAAAAGTGTTTGACACAAGAAGGTCAAGTTCAGTGACCTCAAGGAACAAAGTTTCAGGGACTTTGATTTCAATTGTGTGAGTGTCACCAATAGGGATAGATGTAATCTTGGGTTCATAACTTAAAGGGATAGATTATTCTAGAAATTCAGTATCAAGAGGAGGGCCAGAAGTAGTTCCTCAAGTTCCTAATTATGTAGTTTTCATTTTCTTATGTTTTTTACATCATATAGGAGTAGCCTTTGGAGGCAGAGGAGGATTATTATGTATTCTACGCAAATGAAAAGGATAGGTATTTTCATCTTCCATGTTGGAAAATAAATTTTATTTACATGATAATAAATAAATCAAAAAGAGGGTAATCTACGCATAAATTATTACCAAACAACCATGAACTACAATATACACCTTGGCGAGCCAAGGACTTAACATATGTCAACCAATCTCTCCGAATGTTGTGGTTGGTGTATCACGATATATGAGGTGGCAGGCTCGGTTACTTATGGATGGATATCAGCCTATTGGGGACTTCCGAAATATACTCGATGGTACGTGCGAGTGAAGTCTGTAGTAGTGTTGTCTAATGCGTAATTGTTTGATGAGATAATTCCAATATACTTTTCATGTGTGGATCGCCATCCAATATAATTGAAGGTATGTAGAGAACAATCATATACACTTATGTACATGGAACGAGATTTCACCCCTGGGATGCAATGCTAGAAAACAATGACAACTCATACGTTTAACGATGTTGGAAAAAATCTCTTGCCTGCACCTCTAAATTTTTGTGTTAATGTTACAAATGCTACTTAGGTTGATTCAATAAATTTTACTGTTTATCATTGATTTAGTTCTAGTTTTAGGGCCCACCAACAATGTCACCTGAATATCCTAAAATGCAAATATAACATGAGAAAACAATAATATTTTTTCTTTCAATGAAAATATAGCTAGGGAAGGGAAGAAACAATCAAGATATAGCACATAATATGTAGAAAACAAGATGCAAGATGAAATTTCCATTTTGATGCGTTTTTTCCTAATCCAATGCACATACAACACCCTAAATGCCCAATGAAAAAAAAAAAAATTCCTCGCACTTAATTTTCAAAATGAAGAAAACTAAGATGAAAATGTTCAATTACTGATTCAATTACACTTTTCAGAATGATGAATCAAACAAAAATTCATCCAAGTGATCAGGAATCAAACAAAACAAGTTTGCAAGTGACCAAACGATAACAACAAAGAAAAATTGAAACCAATTATTATCAACGGAAAACAAACAATATTCAAACTCAATGGGGATTTTAGAGAGACCAAAAGGCACTGAAGACTCAAGGAAAATCACTTGGAAGCATGCTGATGAAAGAGAGGCTAAAAAACCAAGGAAAAACTTGTGAAAAAATAGGGACCGATGTTGGTGTAGAGGGGGCACCAGTGATTTGCAACGTTGGGACAAAGTGGGCCAGGGTGAGGTGAAACACTTTTTCAGAGTCACTTGGGGAGCATTGGTCTTGTAAAAGAGGATTATGGCACAAAAATTACAAAAAGGATTGAATGAAGCCACTTCCTAGGTCTGTTCTTGATTGTATTATGCAACAAAGTTCCGTCGAGGAGGTAATCAAACACACATGACAAGGAAAACTATTGAGGGAATAATCTCTTCCCCAGTATGGTTGCCAATTTTTTATATGGTATTGATGATTGTGGACAAAGGTATCTCCCCTATTTTTGGTGGTCAACCTATAATAACATAGAGAAAAGGAACCCAATCCATTTCTTTAATGTAAATTGATAATGGAGTGAAGCCTACCTGGAATCTGTCGCAGGCTTCGCTCCTTCTTTATCTTGGAAGCTGCAATTATAGCTTTGTTTGCCAAAATGAGATCCTACACAGTGAGATAACACAAGGAAAGAAACTACGAGATATTTGAAGTATCACCTAAATACTATATTGAATATATCAACATGGTATTGAAATAAGTGAAACAACAACAACACATATAGGAAAATAGAGAACTCTTCGAATTAATATAGATGGAAGGATATTACAACCATAAATTGTAGTTATTCTTGTAGAAGAGATTCTCAAATTTTTAACTTGTCCTTTCCTTGTCACAATATGCACCTCCAATCACCCTATGCATGAGATGATACCTACTTACTGCAGTGGCATAAGAGCATAATCACCTTCGAAATCCAACCATTACCTCTTGCACATGGGAGGGTAAATATATACGAGAGAGGGTAAGTTAGGAGTTCTTATCCAATTACCATTCTAAGGTTTTAAGATCGACCTTTGATGGAGGAATAGGATCAAAGGATAAGTGATGAACACTGAAAAGTAGGGTAGGATATGATTTGAATGTTAATCCAAGGTAAGTAGTTGAAACACATTTTGGAAACTCCTAGAATTTGAAGCTTTAGGATTCCCGATAATTCTCCCCAAATTATAGAACCAATGTAGGTTCAAAGGAGGGAAACCTGCTCGTGACCAACCCTAGACATAATTGACCAACATGTAGGTGAACACTCCCGAGTAGGCTCGCAAGGATAATTGGTCTTCAAAATGGCTTAGATAGGGCAGTTTAGGGTTGAAATTCTTAGGGATGAAAGGTACATGTTTAGGGATTTGTGAAAGATGGTGACAAGGGGAATAAGATGTTGATTGATCCCATTAGGAGGCTTGTTGGGCGTAGTATAGGGCATATTAATGGAAAAACATTTAATTGTCAATCCAAAAGTTCGTGAACTTTTAGATGCAACACTCGAAATGCCAAAGAGAGCCCTCAGCAACCTACAAATGAAACTCCATTCTAACTTGCGCATCAATCTCAAAAAATGAAATTAAATCTTGCACTCCAAAGGAAACTTGAGAAAACACCAATCCTGACAATTGAAAAAAATATTTGATCAAATATTTAGAAAATGAAAGGAAAACTTGAACTATTCCCAATTGCGAAAGGAAATCCTAATTGTCGACAAACAGAAGGAAAAACCTAACTACTATTTGACTAGAAACCGAGAAATGCCTGAACAACATCGAAAAGGAAGAATGTGAATGCTAAGAGAAATTCAAGATAAATTCAAAACCATTCTTTAATAAATAGAATTAAAAATTATACACTAATTACGCCTATCCTATATTTGTGTAACAAATCCATTTAAGAAATTAAGATCTAATTTGTTAAAAGCTTCATCGATTATTACTAAATTCTGTATAATCATATTGTGTAGACAAGGTCAAAACAGAAAATACTGTAGCAATTATCATTTCTTTAAAGTAAATGACACCCGAAAGAAAATGAATCAAAATCATAGTCAGAAGAGAAATATATTAATTCATGGTTTATAATTTATCGAGTGTATGCATTACTACCGACTTCAAAGTTATAAGGTTCTTCCAATAGTGATGAATAGTGCGGGAACGTCAAATTCTCAAACACATTTTGAGCCCAATGCAAATATTCAAAATTAAAATAATTTTGGTGAAAAAAAAGCACATTATCCCTTGCAACTTGACAACAAATACCTTGTGAATTATTCATTGTCATCATTAGTGTGGTATTATAAAAGATCAAGCCCTAACTGAATTAAAATATTCAGAAACAAAGTCTGAAACTATAGATCAAAACGTGCAATTCAAATCACACCAAATACTTGAATATCACACATCATGAATATGCATAAAGGAAGAATGATAAATCACTTGGACTAACATTTCTCATATAAACTTAATCTATACTAAGTGACAATTTGTGCAAATAAAGTAAAAAAAATAGCAGAATGAGAATCGCTCTGAAGGACCCTACAGATCTAACATTAAACTCACCACCCCACATAGTAAATGAAAAATTCAATATAATCACTCAACAAATTATATCATATCCTAATCAAATCAAACTAGAGTAGCGTCAAGCTATTCTGGCAGCCAACCCAGCCAGGTCGTACCCTCTGTCAATAATTTAATTCACACAGAAATTATAAAAATTAATTAAACAAAACATAGCTTGAAAATTATTTGATTAATCTTGACATATTATTCTTTACATGGTGCAGGCAAAAATCAGGCTCCAGGAACATAGGGATCGATCCACTGGTTAATCCTACATGGTGCTACATTGGGATCGTCTCCTCTGCTTTCCTTTGCTCTGTCATTCCATCGTTATTCCCTCATTTTCTCTAGGCGATCTCTGATTTTACATAGATATTTACATTACAAATCAGGCTATTAACAAGCCAATCAAAATACAAAAGGAAAAATTACAAATCATAACATTTTTCCAAGGATAAAATCAGATTTGGTTCTAGTGAAACAAAATGTTTAAAAGAGGAGTTGAATCTATTACATGAGGGACTATTTTGGTAAAAGGTTTCTCTTACTCGGTCTAAGGTTGATGATGAACTAAGTGCGATGTCAACCAACAATTACTTCCCAAAATATCCTCAAACTTCTATTCAAATAGCCATCTAAGTGATGTCAATCATATTTCAATAATTAAAGTAGTCTATGCATTCATTGACTCTAGTGCATGAATGTGAGTGAGATGCAGGAATTGATTTCTGGTACATGAAATGGATGCATGGTGCAAGAATGCTTGGAAAAGGAATTTCTTCATAGTAAAGGAGGTGAATGCAGGATCAAGGCCTATTGGCCTATGTATATAATAAAATCAGTTTCAAACTTGCAAATATAAAAAATATTAGTTATGATGCTTTTAATGTTTAAATCTTGTTAAAGAAAGTGAATAGAAAATATTCACTCTATTATCCCTGAGAATGCATAAAACTATGACAATAACTATTCAAACTAAACAAAAGCATGAGGGGGTTTGAGTAATAAATTATAGAAAGTAAGGCAAAAAAGAGGACCAACATCCCTGCATGTTGTTCTTCTTGCATGTACTCATGAAAGAAAATCAATTATTTTATTATCACTCCCTTAGAAAAGAAACAAGATTAAAACATTTATGGACACTTGTAATAATGTTTCTGCAATTTTGTGTGATCAAAATTTGCTTCACTAGATAAAGATTGTTCCAAAAATACAATGTTTGCTAGCTCTTTGTTTATTTATATTGATTTCAAGAAAATCTAACACAAGGGCTACTATAGAAATATCAAATTGCAAGGACGGTGTTATTGCTTGTATAAAATAGCCAACTATTAAAATTTCCACTTGATCCAAAATCTATAGCTTCGAGATGGAATAAAGAATTACATGTAAATCTTAACCATGAAACTTAAAAGGAATTAAACAAGAAGAGAGAAGCACATAAAATCATGCAAAGAAGACGATAAATTGATATCGGAGTTCGTCCAGGAGGGAATACGTCTCTGGGCCCTGCTCAAACAATGGGGAGGCCCTCTTTCATTAAGTGGCAAATAAAATGGAAGTACAAGCATCGATGTAAATTACACCCTTATACCTCCAAGCCGAAAAGTAGTAAAAAAATGGGAACCTCTATTGAAAAAATGAATAGCACCATCAAAATCCCGTCGTCAAGAGGTGTATATTCCATATAAAATTTGTCCAATTTGGACAATGGGAAAATTTGGCCCCTCTGAAGTTGAGCTCAAATCATGGTTCCACCTTACCCAGAGACCTACTCTTTGCTCCACCGCCCACCTGATTTCCATGCCACTCTTACAATCAAGCCAGGCACACATCTCAGGACCTAGAGGTTTTTATAAAAATCATGACCTAATTCCCAGTATGTCAGCACAAAGGTTATTGGGTTGTGATCCATAATGGAATCTGCCGAACCCCGCCCCCTCCCATTGCATTTATATATAAACAAAATTCAGATATTGGGGGGGGTGAGGGCGGTGGCTCGACCCACATCGGCGCGCCCGCCCACCAAACCTGGGCCAATGCTATGGTGTAATGGGTAGGCTATGTGGTCATGGTCGTCGAAACCATTATTTTGATATTTTTCAATATGTAGAGGTAGGGGTGGGGTCATCACCACCGTTTATTTATTTTTTTTTTTTTTTAAATAATTCCATTTTTAAAACTTCTCAATTTTGACCAGAAGGAGACAAATTATCGATCCAACAATTTTTCCCAGAATCCAGTTGCAGCTGGCCAGAATCGAACCACCATAATAATTTGAAATTGTTTCCTCCTTAACCTACCATGTCATCTAGTCAACCCTCCAACTTTGACCAGCTCTGAATTTCACACGAACTCGGTTTGAAAAACTATTCACATTGTTGTGATCATGACGACAAGATCTTCAACTTAAAACTGAGTTTACCACATTTCTACCACTTTGAATTTTGAACCTTTGTACTTAAGCCACTTGTTCTTGGACCTGTATGATCCTCCTGAATCATTCCTCCCCATTAAGGAGCTTTTGGACCACAAAAAGCATTAACACACCCAACACACTACTTGTGTCCTTTCCAAACCACACTTCCAATAACCTGCAGGTAAATTTGGTACATCATTTGCAACCATGTACAAACCACACATGACTGAACAACCCCTCACTTGCCAAGAGTTTATAGCATACACTCATTGTTAAAGTATTACATAATGAAAACAGATACATCAATTATTCATAAGAAAGGGCTAAAACATCATCATTGCATTTTTTAAGCGACAAAAAACACATATTCACTTTCACATTTATTCACAACTCATGATTTACAAATTGTGGCCATAACAATTAATACCTTAAAAAACCATATTTTACTTAATAAAGTAAATGGGTCATCTCCCTGTGGTGGATTTGTTTGTGGAATAGCTTCAAGGACTGGATTCTTCATGGGATTTTTTTATCCTGATGTGTTTGACATGCATATTTCTGGCGTTCATCCTCACTTCAATGATTCTTCCTCTTCCAAAATTTCTGGATCGTCTTTGAATGGATCATCTTTGAACGCCTCCTCTTGATATGCCTCTGATAACTGATTATGAATCCCTCACTGTCACTTAAATGTGAGGAGGTGCTTTCATCATCAGTTGTTGGTAGGTCACGAGCTATTTTAGATCATTCCCCAACTTCCTTCCTGACATATCCGAGTCTTGCATGATGAGGAAATTCCTTGACTTCGATGGGGTTTATGATGCACTTTCCATTGATGCCAAGGCCCTTTCCCTGATATCCCATTTTCTTTAGCATTTTGGATCTGATTCTTGTAGTATGTTTTTCAAACGTAGTGAAAGAATCACCACGAAAAGTACATGAAATTAAATGGTTTATCTTTACCTCAGGTTGGTTACGTCGTAAATTATCCAAGGCTTCATCCTTATCTTTGTATCCTCTGCTTGGATGTTGTGGTTAATCTCCTCAAGTTCTTAGAGTCCTTCCGCAGTGAGCATCCTTTTCACCTTTGGTACAATATCTGTTGAATTTTTTGTTTCATCGCCCAAATCAAAACCCAAGTCTATGGGTCCTCCTGTTGTGATCCCAAAGGCTAAAAGCTTCATTTCATTACTATAATCAGACCCTAGGTCAACTAGTCTACCTCGTGCAAATCCTACAGCTGTGACCTTCTCATATTGCTCTAATTCAGAATCTTGGTTTTTCTGGATGGTGGTAGTGGTCTTCTACTTCCCCTTTCTATCATTCCTCTCAGGTCTCAACTCAGGGTGCATCTTCTATCAAATTTCTTCATTATGTCCCTCTTTCTCACAATGTGTACAAGAGGGATTTTCTCCCCTTATCTTGGCCATTGTAGTTCTCTTTAGGTGGTCATTTTGTTCATGTGTTCCCCTAATTTCTAGACGCATGGCCTTCACACTGGCTTCATCTATGGTAGGAGGCTCAAATAATAATAATGAATGACTTACATAATTATGCAGAGAACCAATATACTTAGTTACAATATCTGGTGAATCTAATAAAATGCCCAAATTCAATGCTTGTTTTCTAGTTTCTTTAGTAAAGTCTTGTACATTTTGATCTCTACCTTGCCTTAGGTTTTTCCATTCCAATAATGCCTTTTTCTTATATCCCAAAGGTTAAAATTGGTTTCTCAATGCAGAAATAAAATTTGGCAATGAGGAGAGAAGGTTACCCAAATTTTGGTTGCCTTGCAATTTTCTCTCCCACCAGAAAAGAGCAGTGTCGTTCACCTGAAGAGAAGCCAACCGGATCTTTGCCTCATCCTCCTCGATATTTTGAATGCTACAGTAGACTTCAATATGCCTAACCCAGTTGTTAACATTTTCTGCATTACTTTCACCACTATACATGGGAAGATCAAATTTAACATCTAATTTAAAGAAAGGTTTCTTAGATGCATTTCATGAATTCCTATGATTATGGTGAGAAGAAAAAGAGGGACTTCTACTCATGGAAGGAGAAGGAGGTGGATCCCCTCCATCATCTCCATGTGCTAAACCTTGTCCTTCTAGAGCATTTTCCCTTGCACTTTCTGGTTTCTGAAGCCTTGAGAACAACTTCTCAACTCGGTATGCCATTGTGTAGAATGTTTTTATGAAATTTAGCTCCTCCTCATTTCTAGCATCATCATCCATGGTTCCTCTTTGGTTCACACGTCTTGCTTCAAGATCAAAAGAATTTAGTTTCCCTTCACCTCTTCGTAGCCTATTTCTGGTTAGCATACAAACATGCAATTCACATATACAAAGACCTGCTGTGATACCACTTTATCCAAAATATTTAGCTTTGATATGGAATAAGTAATTACATGTAAAATTGCATCTTAACGATCAATCTTAAAATACATGAACATAAGAAGAGACAAGAACATAAATTCATGCAAAGAAGACAAGAATTTGATAACATATTTAGTTCAGAAGGGACTACATCTCTAAGCCCCTCTCAATCAGTGGTGGCACCCTCTTCTATTAAGTGGAAAATAAAATGAAAGTACAAGAATCAATGTAAAATCACACCCTTATATATCCAAGCTGAAAAGTGGTTGAAAATGGAGACCTCTGTTGCATAAATGGATAGCAACATTAGAATCCTATCACCGAGAGGTGTAGAATCCATATAAAATTTGTCCAATTTAGACACTGGGAGAATTTGGCCCCTCTAAAGTTCATCTCAAATCATGGTTACACCTGCTCCTAAAAAGGCTCAGGGTTCTGCTACCCACCTCGATTTCCATTTTGATCCTGGTCTGCTTGGGCGCATTTGAGGGCTGAGAGTTTTTTTATAAAAAATCATGACAGACTTCGTAAATTACGTCGTTTGGCGCAGTGTTTGTGATCTGTAATGAAAGGGAGGAGGTCGGGCGGTCAATCCCTACCCTCTCCCACAATAGGCATATATTTCTTTTTTAAAAACAAAATTCATATTATGGGGGGGGGGGCGTCCTGGACTCGCAGTGGGCAGCCCGCCTTCCAAACCTCCACCATGTTATGGTGTAATGGGTAGGGGCAGCATGGTTGACAACCCACGCCCCTCCATTTTTAATGCATATTTATTACAATGGTTGGGGTAGTGGGGTCATGGTTGCCGACCCCATTATTTTAATATTATTTGTGTTATGTGGTATGGGTAGGGGCGGGGGTCATGGTCCGCCCCTATTTTTTTTATTTATTTGTTTTTTTATAACAATAATGTCATTTTAAAACTTCTCGACTTTGACCCAAAGGAGACAAATTATCGATCTAAAATTTTTTCTCGTAATCCAGTTGGAGCTAGCCGGGAATCACAACTGTAATTCTATGAAATTGTGTCCTCCTAACTCGGGCTGCTGAGTCCCGAATTTGCATCTTTTCCATACACTTTTCCATACCTTTTTCACTTACCTAAACCTCCCAAATTGTCAATATCATGTGCAAAAGGGTATCTAACATGGTTTTTAATTATGTTTTTGTGTTTTCTATTTGATCTAGATTTTGTTCATTCAGCTGCGGAATCTTGCCACTTTCCGCAGCTGCTGCAACTTTCCGCAGCTATTTTGTGGAAATCTATGCTACAGGTGTCTACAAGGAAAATGAGCCACATGGGCAGGCTAGGAATGACGTGGACATGGTTCGTGTCCTATTGGTTCAAGCAAACTCGTCCAAAGAAGGTGACCATCTTACCATTATCTACATATAGTTGAAGTTCCTCTCTTATGGGCAATGTGAAGTACCTGCACTAAGGGTCCCATGTCCATAAAAAAAAATTCTTCCAAAAATATAGAACTTGAAAGCATAACAATAGAAGGATCTTAAAGCCATTCTCAAAGAGATATGATAATGAATTTGGGAAAGAAAAATAACCACCAAGTAAATCATAGTGCAAGGTTAACTTTGATACCATAAGCATGGCCCTACTGTCAGGAGACATCAACAACCTCGAAAAGGATATCTTTTAACCCCATGAAATTCCTCTGTCCCAACCATTAGCTATAGATTTAGATTCGTTTTAAAATAACTTACATTTGTTTTGAAATTAATTGAAGGCCATTTCCCTGGCTTGGTAACCAGACAATGACAATTCCATTCACAATAACTAACAAGACAGAACAAGTCGGCTTGTGATGAGACCTCTTGTCTTCGAGTTTTTCAATTGAAAGCTATTACCCTAGCTTGGTAACTAGTAGCGGTAATTTAATTCTCGTTAGGACCCATGATCATGGTAGGTCAGCTTGTAGTGAGACCTCCTATCCATCAATTAATCTATCTTATGAAAATATCTTATTATAATCAACCTTAAATAGGTTACTTAATAGTTGGGGAGGGGATTCTGCTCCTTAAGAGAACAGGATGACATAATTTCTTTTTAATTACTAATATTTATTTGTTGGTCCTTCTACCCTGAAGAATCATTTTAAATAAAACATCTTAGATAATGACTAAAAATTCCTACAATTGATCATGCTAGGGTTCTTGTCAAAATGTTATATTTTTGTAGGCGAGGTCCCCCATAGGAGGATTCTCATCAATACCTTCGAAGAGGAACTTAAAAAAGTTTCCTGGATGATATTTATTGGTCAATAATAAAAGTCACTTTATAGAACATGAGGCATTAAGAGTGAATTTATTCTGACAAGTCTTACCACGAGAGTGCATAATAATAGAAATTTCAAAAAGTTGTACTTTAGGGGATCACAATTTCAAGAGTATTGTTGTACAATTTTATTTCAGATGGCATATTTATTCATTACGCTACCCTATTTTAAAGAGAGGAATATCACTTTTAAGTGTAGGGGTACTTCCAATTTAGTCATGTGCGTAACATAATTCTAAATATACTCAGGCTTAGTTTTAAAAAATAAACTTTGATACATACCAAAGTGTGAGAAACAAGTTGCTTTGATTAATATGGTACCAAGAGTTGTCGAATGATGAGGGAATGATGTGTGCTTATGACTGTTTAAAACTGGGATTCAATGACATACACATATTGATGATTCTCCAACTCATACATATCTTCCACAACTTGATGAACACCCTCTAGGAGGGATATTGAATTAGGTGAAAGACAAAAGAAAAATATCTCAAGTTTGGGCTCAAATATATGCTTTTCAGATTCATAAGAATGGTTGAGATATATTCTCAGGTTTCGAGTTTCAATATTTTTTTTTAGAATAGATTTCAATTAAATATTTCTCTTTTAATGGTCTTTGAATCGAGGTTTTTTCCCGAGATATAAATTCTGTGTTAATCGGGGAAGCTTCCAAATTTACTCCCTTCCCTAGTATGAAAGATGTAACATTTCGATCAATAGGGGAATCAATGGGAATAATATGTGTTTCCAATTGTTGTGCAACTTTCTAGATTGGATTAGGGATAGGTCGAGGGTTAAGTTTAGGGTTAGGGTTGGGTCTAAGCTTTGAATGATGACTAGGGTTTTAATGAGGGCTAGGTTTAGGATTTGAATTAAGATTTCGACTAGGGTTAGGATCAGGGCTAGGGTATGGGTAAGGATAAGGAGTATGGTATACATTAGGATAAGGGGTAGGGTGTGGAGTAGGGTATGGATTAGGATAATATTGCATAGGTAACTAGGACCTTGGAGGAGAATGACTTGATAATGCATTGAACGAAAATTGTGATTGTTGTTGTTGACTAAGTAATTTATTTTGCATGAAAGACTTCTCTGGAGAAAAATATCCAAAAATTTCTTGAGGACAAGGGGATATCTGACTCAAAGAAGGGGGCCAAGGAGGGGCCCACTATGGCCATGAAGTAGGATGTTCAATTGGAGGAGGATTAAAATTTTTCCAAGAAATTATAGGATTATAAACATGATGAGGAACTTGCTCAGGGGAATACACATTATTCCAAGTACTGAATGATGATAATTTTTTATTTATACCTAGAAATTAAATTGATTCCTTACTTGATTTCTTGAGTACCTTTATTGATCTCGGTAGTGATGATAAATTTTCAGTGGAATGAGCCTCCTCACAAATTCTACAAAATTTCATGCTTCTAAGTGGACACGTTCGAAGGAAGTGCTTCTTCATATAGTTGGCACAAAATATTAACAGTGTTTCCTCATATTTCTCATGTTCTTCCTGCAAGTCATCCAACTTTGAAATCAAAGGTTTACTAATATTATCTTTATGATTAAGATAAATATTAAAATTTTCACTTTTAATTTCATCATTGGATGATTTGTATATATCTGCAGTAACATCAAAATTCCTCATTGAATGATTCCTCAAAATACCATTTTCCTATTTTCAATAAGCCAACTGGTACATTCGTCAGCACAGGAATAATTTATGTATATGTAGGGGGGGTTATTAGAGCACCATATAAAATGAAAAAAACTTAAAATAACCAAGATGTGCAGAAAATAAATAAATTTAAAGAACATAAATCTGTACGAGAAACTAGGCAAAAAAAAAAAACCAAATGCAATAGGTCACCGACGTCAATGCCATAGCACCTCCCAGGAAACGACACCAAAATGTTGGGTGTAGTATAGGGCACATTAATGGACCAAAATTTAATTTTCAATCCAAGAGTTTATGAACTTCAAGATGTAAGACTAGAAATGTCAGAGAGAGCCCTCAGCAACCTTCAAATGAAACTCTAGTCTAAATTGCGCATCAATCTCAACAAATTAAATTGAATCCTACACTTCAAAGGAAACTCGAGAAAAAACCAATCCTAACAATTGAAAACAAGCTTCGATTAAACTTTCAGAAAATGAAAGGAAAAGCTGAACTATTGTAATTTGTGGAGGAAATCCGAATTATCAACATACAGAAGAAAAATCCTAACTATTATTTGACTAGAAACCAAGCAATTCCTGAACAACATCGAAAAGGAAGAATATAATGCTAAGAGAAATTCAAGATAAATTCAAAACCATTCTCTCAGAAAGGGAATTAACAAGTCTACACTAATTCCTCCTAGTTTATCCCTGTGTAACAAAACCCTTTAAGAATTTAAGACCTGATTTGTTAAAAGCATCATCGATTATTGTTAAATGCTATATAAGAATATTGTGTGGAAAAGGTCAACTATAGAAAACACTCTCACTCATACTGTAGCAATTATCATTTATTTAAAGTAAATGACACCTAGAATAAAATGCATCAAATGGAAATTCAAAAGAGAAATTTGTCAATTCATGGTTTAGAATTTATCACGTAGTGTGTGCATTACTGTCATCTTCAAATTTATAAGGTTCTTCCAATAGTGATGAATAGTGCAGGAACATCGAATTCTCAAACACGTTTTGAGACCAATGTGAATATTCAAACATAAAATAATTTTTATGAATAGAAAGGGTATCATCCCCTGCAACTTGATATCAAATACCCTGTGCATACTTCATTGTCATCATTAGTGTGATATCACAAAATATCAAGTTCTAACTAAATTAAAAGATGTAAAAGAAAAGTATCAAAGTATATATGAGAACAATAAATTCAAATCGCACCAAATAATTTAATATCACACATCATTAATACACATAAAGGAAGAACGATAGATCACTTGGACTAACATTTCTCATATAAACTCATTCTATACCAGGCAAATTTTTTTGCAAATAAACTAAAAAAAAAGAGCAGAATGAGAATCTCTTTAAAGGACCCTACAGGTCTAACATTAAACTCACCACGCCACAAAATAAATGATGAATTCAATATAATCACTCAAAAAATCATATAGTATCCTAATCTCATCAAACTAGAGTAGTGTCGAGCTGGTTTGGCGGCCAACCCAGCTAGCTCGCACACTCTATCAACAATTTAATTAACACAAATATTATAAAGATTTATTAAATAGGACTTACCTTGAAAATTCTTTGATTAATCTTGAAATATTATTCTTTACATGGTGCAATAAAAGATCGGACTCCAACAATAGAGGTAGTGATCCGCTGGTTAATCCTGCGTGGTGATACATTGGGACCATCTCCTTTCCTTTCCTTTGCTCTATCATGTCGTCATTATTCCCTCCTTTTCTCCAGGATATCTCTATTTTATATATATATTCACATTACAAATCGAGCTATTAACAATCCAATCAAAATATAGAAGGACAAATAATAGTTTACGATGGATAAAATTACATTTGGTTCTAGTGACATTGAATGTCGAACAAAGGAGTTAAATCTATTACATGAGGGACTGTTTTGGTAAAGAGTTCCTCTTTTCTCGGTCTAAGGTTGATGATGAACTAAGTGAAATTTCTACCAACAGTTACTTCACAAAATATCCTTGAACTTCTATTCAAACAGTCAGCTAAGTGATGTCAACCAGATTTCAATAATTAAATTATTCTACACATTCATTGATTCCAGTGTAGGAACGTGAGAGCGGTGCAAGAATTGATGCATGGTACAGGAACTTGCTGCGTAGTACATGAAGGTGAATGCAGGATCTAGGCCTATTGGCCTATGCATATAATAAACTTGGTTGCAAACCTGCAAACATACAAACTATTTGTAATGCTTCTAATGTTTAAATCTCGTTAAAACAAGGTAATATAAAATATTCACTCTATTATTCCCGATAATGCATAAAACTACAACAATAACTATTCAAACTAGAAAAAGCATGAGGAATTCAAGTAACATATTACACAAAGCAAGGAAAAGCAGAGGCCCAACAAGGCTCACTTTGATTGGATGTGAAAAAATGGCCGGTAACAATAGGTCTGGAAATGTGAGTAATGGCATAGAGAAAAGACGATGTTGCAACTTAATGAATTCCTTATATTTTTCCTCAAACCAAATTTTTTTTTTTTCACTCTGCCCTTGGTAACATGACTTAAAGGTCAAGTGATATTATACAATCGTAAACCAAACCTTTCAAATAGATATTGGCAAGGTACAAAAAGTTGTGAAACTCTCTGAGAGTTTTCAAGGTTGTCCAAACCTTAGTGACTTGGATCTTAGTCATATCCACATCCATTCCTTTCTCATCATAAGATATTGGACCTAGTTCTGGCCAAAGGAGCATCTCTCTAAGTTGGCACATAGTTTGTGCTATTGGAGAGTTTGAAGGAGCTACCTAATATGTAGCAAGTGATTTTCCCAAATCTTGCTAAATATGAGGATATTGTTTATATATACAACCAAAAATGAGTTGGTCAAAGGCTGAAATATTTCATTCATTATCCTCATAAAATTTTTAGGGTAATTTATCAACCCGAAGTGCATGACCAACCACTCAAAGAGGCCCTCCTCATATTTGAAGATGGTCTTCCATACATCTATTGGTTATATTGGAACTTGGTAATACATAGACTTTATATCAATCTTGCTGAAGTACTTGACTCCCTTGAGTTGGTCCAAAATTTCATCAATGTGTGGGATCATGTATCTCTTCCTAAAAATGATCTTATTCAGTGCACGATAATCATTGTAGAGTCTCCAAGTCCCATCCTTCCTTGTTATGAATACAATTGGGCTCCCTCAAGGTGAGGAACTTGGTCAGATGTGCCCTTTTGGTAGAAACTTCTAGATCTTCCACATAATTCCCTAATTTTGTATAAAATATAGGTGGTATACTCGCCCATAGGGTAGAGGTGCTCTTAGAGTCATATTGATCAAATGCATGACCTAAAAGTGCAAGGGTACCTCTATGGGTGAGGAGAAGATGTCCCTATACTCCTCCATGACCTTAAAAACTAGTCTTTGTTGCATGGAGGAACCCTTTCTGAGGGCCATGGATGTGGCCATGATCTTCCCCTTACTTTGAGATTGAATCATAAATAAAAAACTTCCCATTATGGGAGATGATCTTACGACATTGCTCAATAGAGATCGAAGAAATGGTAGCATGCAAAGCTATCTCTAGTATCTTGTATAGTTTTTTACCCAAAGTAATAATAATAGTGCAAGGTTTAGAATTCTAAATAACATAACACTTCCACAAGAATGGGTGGAATAATACAACAAAAATTCAAGAGGAGAAAAATCACACAGTACCTCATCCATGAATGGATTGATGCTATAGGGAATATGACAATGTTAGCTGACACAAAGATCTCATCCTTGGCGAAGCCAGGAGATGGTGTATGACTATGGGCGTGGTGTAGTAAAAATGAAAAACCACTTAACAACCTACATGGATATGAGGTTATTTTGGCTCCCACTATCGACAATGAATTGTAGTGGAGAACACTTCACCCACATCTATTAGTGGAAGAGATTCTCCCCCAATTATGGATCTTTAGGTTCAATATTTTGTACCTTAGTGGTGGAAATAGTGGCCCTAGGTTTTACATCAATAATATGTTGCCCATTTTCATTCCCCATGTCAAGTTCTAGCTCATAGTTGAATATGCATCTAACTCTGAAGAATTTAGCTCGACCACAAGTGACTACTTGGCACAACACTCATTCGTGTAGAGGGTGGGGCTCCTGTAGAACTCACACCACTATCTAGTGTCCTTCATCTTCATGGTGCTATTATTTTCTTTTGGGTTTGATGGGTTGTCCTAGGTCACTCCACCTTGGTTGTGTCATTTGTTTTTTGGTTTGGATGTTCCTTTTTCCTGCTTCATAGTTTTAGATCCAAAGTATCACTTCTTTTGTTTAAATTTATGATCGATCCTCACAACATATGAGTACACCATGCCAAGTGAGGATATCTCTAGCAACTCCATTTTTTCCTAGATGTATTTATGTAGAGAAACATGGTACTTTGGTATCATATTGATCTGAAAGGAGTGTATTAGTTTGTTGTGCTAAGTGTCCTTTAAGTAATAAATACATGTACAATTTGTATCCATTTGTTTTCTTAAGGAATGAGTTTTTAAACCATGAAAAATAGATGAATTTGTGAGTTTTAAGCATAAAAATAAACCTAAATAACGCTATACAATAGTGTATAATAGAGAAAAAACATCACACATAAGTTTTACACAACAGTCATGATGAAGCAGTTCACCCCTCCTGGGCTACATCTGCTGGTCCAACTCCCAATGGCATGTCCCTCTTTGTCATTATGCTCAAAATTTCAAATATATGTGTTTAAAAGCCTCTAATGGTTGTTTTATCTACACCAGTGGCTCTATAATTCTCAAATTAGTCTAGGTAGACTCTTGTTTCACCCAAATTGGTCGAAAATTGACCTCCCAAAGCTTTTTCCCAATAACAGCTAGAAAACCTCCACTAATGGTGGAGAACTGTAATTAACTACATCTAATTTTGGCAAAAATATGCATTTTTAGCTCAGCGCTAAAATTCTGCCAATATTGGACCATTGGCATTTAACTCTAGTGGTTAGGGGTGGGGGTGGCTAGATGTTAACCCCCGGAACCCTCGCTGTCACGGTTAAAAATTTAAATCTCCATAAAATTGGAGTGGAACCATTACAACTAAGTTCTGAAACCGTCACATAATATGACATCTAACCGCACATGTTACAACCATATTTGCTATACATTAGTTCTTACCCTATAGGTCGACCACATCATTTTATGTTGTTTCTGTCGGCAATTGTGGTAATAGACTGTCGCATTAAAGATTTATTAAACCGCACCTTGTGAACATGTTTAAAGCTGCCAGAATTCTGGTTTGGATAGCTATCAGCTAAATGTTTGATGTCGTAGTTTAAATATCATATGTGACCACATACAATGGGGCCACCGGCGAGTTGGGACTACTAGCGTGCCCCCCCCCCCCCAAACTGCTGACCATAACAACATAAAATGATGCAGCTAGCCTATAGGGTAAGAAATAATGTATAGCAGACATGGTTAAGGTCTTGTGTAGGCATGCCAGAGGTCGCAGGGTCGAACTCTCCAAACTCCACCGAAATTTTGGTCAACGGTCAAGGGGACACATGGCAGCCTCCAGGCTAGCCATGTGTCACCCATCCAATGGCCCTCTAAAAACTCATACATATCCATCCAATGGCCTATAAATTGCCACTTGGCGAACCATGATTAGATTTGAGAAAAGGGAATATTCTGAGAATATACCACCTTTTCTAATTGTACCTGCATGCTGACTAGGCATCCTAGTCACTCCTGTCACAAAATTTTAGTTGTTTAGGAAAATGAATAGAATGAGATATCTTCTTCATATGACATCGATTTTTCGAACCGTTCACGGCACCAGAATCGTAACGACAAGATCTACCTGGTCACTCAAGTTCAGTACAGTTTTGAGCACTTCAAATTTTGATAAAAATACATGATCTCCTAATCACACCTCCTGTTACACCATTTTTTTGGTCATCTAACTCATTATCATTAGATGAACCCAAGTACACCATGTAAGACCAATTTTACCCTAAGTAAAATTGCTTTCACCATGTCAAATAACATTTGTTCATATTTCCTGGTCACATTTAACTTAATGAGGGAAATTAATTAAATAAATAATTATTTATTTAATTATTTCCTAGGAATAAGTTATTTAAATCATTATTTAATAACATTCCTAGTTAAATTTGACTAAATCATTTTAAATAATTAAATAAATCATTATTTAATTATATCCCCATCATCTCCCTAAAATAATAATAAATAAATCATTTATTTATTTATTGTTTATAAATAAAGGAATTGACCTAAGTCAAAAGACATTTTCCCTCCAACAAATATAATAAAATATTCCTAAAGGGTGATTCTAGAATTTGATTAATAATATTTTATTCATGCACCAAGTTCTAGAACACCCCAATATTTTCTTATAAATAGGAGGGTTTTCCCCATTCATTAGTCACCTCCATTGCATTAGATCACTCTGGATCAACTCTTGGTCACCATTTTCCATTTTTGCTTTATGAGCTCCCATTGAGTTCTATGTTTGTCAAGGTTTTCTACCACAATAAGAGAGGAATTTTAGATCTGAAACACTGAGGACTTTCAAGAACCCATCCCATTGAGGAGAACCAGAAAACACCTTTCTTGTTTTCCTCTCAGGTGCCCCATTCTTTAATAAAATATAAAAAATTATTTTAAACACATTGTTCTTGTCTTGTCTATTGGATGCATGGAGCCATATTATATTTTATCTGCTTAATGTCTTTTGTGCTTAGATCTGAATTTGTGCAGCAGCCTTAAGGATATTTTGCAGCCATAATTGATGTTAGGGCTATTTGTTATGCGTAGCTAAAGTGATATTTTACAATGAAAGATTCATACTAACAATTGGCGACTCCACACGGGTTTTCTTTTGCGACCGCTGTCATTTCATATATTCCTACATATCAAGATATTTCAGACCCTAGGGTTTCTCTTCCATTTTCTATTTTTCCTATTTTTATGGTGCTTTCCACCTCTAAAACCCTCAAACAGTCAAATTTTTAACTTCCGTGTGTTTCTGGCCTTATTGCGTAGGTGACAGACATCAGCCGCAGCTGAGATGAAATTTTTTTCTGAAATCTGCTGCCGAGAGAGCCGAATCTACAGGTCGCACTTATCGGCCCAAAAAGTGCGACCTGAGCCTAAGGACGCACTTTTCTGCCCCAAACCTGCGACTTGGACTGAAAACAGGTCAGAACCTGCGACCTGCACTTTTTCTGCAAATTTTCTCGTACTTTTTCTGGGTTTTTCTGAAGCTTCTGTCAGGGTTTTCCAGCCTCTGTCTCCGCTCGTTTAGACCTGTTTTTGATATTTTTCACACAAATAAGTGGGAATATTTCCCCTTAGGGCTCTAGTACCCTCCACTTTTTGTGGGAGATTTTTTGCTATTTCAGAAGTCTGAATTTCCAGAGTTTTAGCCTTATCGCTTTCAGATCTGATACCTTAGTTTAAGATCCCTTTAGATCAACTCTTCTCCCTTTCAAATCACCTCATTTAGTTTTGTTTGGGTTCCTTTCTAGGGCCACCTCCTTGTCCCTCCTCTTTTTAGCTGATCTCCTCTTTTTTAGCAGCAACCTTGCCTCTATCTCTTTGCTGTTCTCTGCACCTCTTTTTAGCGGATTTCCCCTTTAGATCCCTGTCCCTCCTGGCCTTAGATCTATTGGCCTCTTTTTAGCATGCTTTACTTTTTTTTTCCCTCTTATACACTATTTTTGAGAGACCCGACTTCTTGGGTTAGATTGATGCATTGGTAGCTATTAATTTTCTGTTCTTTTAGTCTTATTTACTGCAGATTTATTTAAGTTACGCAGCACACTTTTTCTTTTACTCTCAAAACGTCCGGGTTTAAACAATTAAAATTAACACACGCCACACACTGACCCTAAGTGAAGAAGAGCCTGGTTAACACCACCTAGCAAAGACTTTAAAATCAATTGTCATTGCACCCCTCCACCTTTGACCTCACTTGATTTTGTCCCTCCCTGCCCTTGTCGATTTTTCTTCTTCCCGTCATCATTACGCCCCCAAGGCGCTTCTCCCGGAGACTTCTTGGCCTTCACCCTCAATTTATGGTCGGTCAACTTCCTCTTTCCCGTCATCCTCCAGTAAGTCCTCCCCCGAGTCCACACTCTGAATCTTCCTCTGATTGTTCGGGTTCTCCCCCTACTCCTGGTTCTCCCTCTCTTACCTTCACCATGTCTAGTTCAGGACCTAGCCCTAACCCCAGTTCTACCGCTGGGTCCGTTTCCAGTGGAACCACTACGAGACCTACCTCGACTGCCCCATTGCTCCCTTATATGGCCGACCTCAGTCTCCCCAACTTCGATCAACTCATTAATGACCCTATTCGCCATGATGTTAGTTGGCCTGCTATTCCAACCAAGCTTCCCTCCAGCATTCCAAAGTTCGAAGGCCTTGCTAGCGAAGAACCCTCTAACCATATCAAATCTTTCCACATGTGGTGTTCCTCCAATTCCATCACCGATGACTCCATTTGTCTTCACTTGTTTCAACGCACGCTTACCAGTGAAGCTTCTAAATGGTATGTTGATCAAGCCACCTCTTCCCATACCACCTTTGCGACCATTGCCCAAGCCTTTTTATCCTATTTCCAGCTTCCTCTCCGATATGAAACTGGCACTGAGCTCTTAACCTATTTTCATCAATCCTCTTCGACCCGGCTTTCCGCTCATGTCCAAGAATGGCGATGAAGACGGAGCCTGTGTCGCGCCCCCCCCTTTGAAGATCGGGTTTACATGGACTGGTTCCTTCGCTCTCTCTTACCTCCGATTAGCAAAGATGTCGCATCCCATTTTCCCCAAAACAAAGAAGCCCCCCTCCAAATCGCCTTGAAATATGACCTCATCTACACCCAATCCGGTTATGTTTATACCGTCCTTCCTGACCTCCCCAAGCCTGGTGGTCCTAATGCCTCGGGGGCATCTCACTCTACCGACGGTATCGTTGGAGCCCTGTCACATACCTCTCCTCAACCTCCTGTGGGCTATGGTTTCCCTCTAGGAGGGGTCAGCCCGTCCGGCACGTTCCTCCCTCCAGGTAACCTATATCCAGGATACGGCATGCCTCCTCCTTTTGCCCACCCTCCTGCTTACCTCAATGTTGCCCACCCTACCCCATATCCATACCTACAACCTGGTGTCCCAGCTCCTCCAACATTTGGACCTCCCACTCCTTTGCCTTCTCCACCCCCACAACCACACCTACTATCCCCTCCAGGGAAAGTATTTGCACAACAGGGGGCACCTAATTTTCTTCCTTCTCAAAGAAAGAGAAAAGGCAATCAATCCGCTTCTGGTAATCATGGATCCAATCCTTCCATTATTGACCCTACCACTACCAACCAGCCACAGGGCTCCCAGCCCAAGCTGGACAGGCCGCTTCGCACCAATAAGCCCTATTCGTGTTGCGGTTTTTATGGTCATTACACTCACGATTGTCCCTTATTACCACAAATGCGGCAGATGTGGGAGTCCCAGTCCACCGTACGAGGACAACACTCCTCCCCTGTTGTCCCTCCAAATCCAGCTACTTCTCAACCTGTTGTGTTTACTGATCCTTTCCCTCAACAAGGATTCGTGGCCACTCAACCACCTCACCCCCCAGTAACCACTCAAACTTCCCCTTCTAGTTCCTTCGATTACCAGATTCTCATGATGGCCTCTGACCAACCACTCACCGTCGACCTTAACCTTCAAACTCGGTCTCGTCAGTATTCCACGCCTGTCGTTCCGTCTATCTCCGAGTCCCCATCTCTAGGTCTTACAGAGCCTCTATCGACACCTAATGGTCCCTTGCAACTCCCTCCGCCCAAAGTTGAGGTTCATCCCAAGACTCCTAAGGGACCATTATGTCAAAATGCTGCCTTTGGTCGGGCTGCCCACTCCTACAGCATAGTAGATGATCTGGCACAATCTCCTGCTGCCATTTCAACATTGGAACTCCTCCAGTCGTGTCCTTCCTTAAAGAAGGCTCCACTATCTGTCGTGGGCACTGTAGATCTTGCTGATGACCAATTGATTGTTTTTGACGCCCATCAGTCAGAACATCCCCCTCTTCCTCCTTCCATTTCTTTCCAAATCCCCATCAAAATCCGCAATGCCACTGTCGCTCGGTGTATTATTGATGAGGGGGCCTCCACCTGTGTGATGTCTGCTTCGGTTTGGAAACAACTTGGATCCCCTGAGCTGGCCCCTTCCACAATCACCCTTTGTGCGTGGGATGGCCATGCCTGCCAGCCCATTGGCCTCTTTCGTAATTGTCCTATCACCCTTGCAGGCAATACTATTTGTGTCGACGTTGAAGTTATCGATGCCCCTCTTGACTACAACATTCTTTTGGGGTGTAGTTACACCTATGCCATGTCTGCCGTCCCATCTGCAGTCTACCGCAAGATGTTCTTCCCTCATAATGGAAACATTGTCACCATTGACCAGTTGACCTACCATGAACCCAAATCTCAGACCTCCCCTGAGTCCACCATCTCTACTGTCACCAATAAACCAACTGTTGATTCTTTGACCAGTGTTTCCCCTGGCGTCTATAAAGACTCCTCCTTGCTTGGAACCTTTTTAGACCTTCCTCCCATACCCGATCCTAGCATGGCGAATGTTTGCATGATGCAATATTCTTGGGCTGACCTTGCATAGCCCATATTGGCTAGTAAGCAAACGCACCCTCACCCAACTCCACCAGCTCCTAGCCCGTCACCCACGTTAGCCCACCTTCTTCCTTCAGACTCTCCTTCCCCGAACATTCCTCCTGGCCATTTCCCTGCTGATCAAATTCATTTCCTTGCTTCCCCTCCTGGCACTCATTCCATCCCCATCTTGGCTACCCTATCCCTCCCCAACTTGACCTTGGGAATCCCCGTTTGGTACCTATACCCCCCAGCCCCTACCCTGCCTGTCCAACCCAAACCTTATCTTTCTTTGACCCCGGTTCAACCGATACCCATGGCTTCTCCCGTTGCACCTGTACCTCAGTCCCCTCATCAGGAACCACCCCCTATGGTGACCATGTCAAGTGCCACTAGCCAAGTTCGTAGGGGGGCATCCAAGGACCAGGCCGCCCCGACAACTTCTGCCCCTCCTCGACCTCCAAAGCATCCCATTCAGTGTGCTTTGTGCGATGTTGTCGGACATGCTACTCATACTTGCCCTGAATTACCACATATCAAAACCATGGTCAATGAGACGTTTCCCGAATCTGCTCTTCCTGAAGTCTATGTCACCATACCTGATTCTCTTCCTAAACTTAAACACTTGCGCACCAATCACCCTTGTTCTTTGTGCGATTTCCATGGCCATTACACCCATGTTTTCCCCCGCCTTGACGGGTATCGTGCTTCTTTAGCCGCATACCGCCAATTCGAAGCCACGCTTGCTTGTCATCCTTCTTCCCTACCACCAGACCCCATGTCTCCCCCGATTACCATTCCTCATCCCGATACTAAAATGACCGAAACTTCAGCCACTATTTTCTACCTTTCCTCATCCCCACGTTTCCTGGCACCCAACCCCTTAGTGCCTTCCCCCACCGGTTTTCTCAACCACTCATATTTTCGCTCTGCTGTCACCCCTCATGTTGACACACACGTGAGCCTTCCCCCTCCAAATCATGTGTCTCATATTTCTACTTCCTCAGATCCTCCTCTTCCTCCCACCCTTCCCATCTTTCAGACTGATGAAGACATCATGGAAGCCATGACCGCACCTGATTTTCCATGGGACGATATGCACCATCGTGCATACTTCCTACCACACCAGTCCCATGACCAATATGCCCTCGAATCTAAAGACTTCATTCCCGATAAAGTTGATTGGTTCAAAAACCCCATCCCTGCACCTGATGCTTTCGAAGAAGGCAATATGGCTAATATCTCTCCTACCATCAAAATAGACATCTCTGTCAAACCAGGTATTGAAGAACATATCACCATGGGTGCCCAATGCACTTCAGAAGAAATCGAAGCCTACACCAAACTCTTCAAAGAATTTCGTAATATTTTCGCTTGGTCCTACTCAGAAATGCCCAGACTCGATCCTGCCATTGTCTAACATCACATCGACACATGGCCTAATGCCATTCCAGTCCGTCAAAAGTTGTGACCCATTCATCCTTCTAGATGCGAAGCCATCAAAGCTGAAATTGATAAGCTCCGGCACGTTGGTTTCATTTACCCCATCGAATATCCCACTTGGGTGTCTAACCTAGTTCTAGTCCTCAAAAAACAAGGCACCATTCGTGTTTGCACCGACTTTCACAATTTGAACAAAGCTTGTCCCAAAGACAACTTCCCCACACCATTTATTGACCAAATCATAGATGAGTGTGCGGGGCATGAGATTCTCTCCTTTATGGATGGCTTCTCTGGATACAACCAAATTGTTATCCGTCATGCTGATCAACTCAAAACCGCGTTCATTAGTCCGTGGGGCACTTTTGCATACCGAGTCATGCCATTTGGCCTTAAAAACGCCGGTGCCACCTTTCAACGAGCCATGTCTTATTGTTTCCATGACTTAGCCCATATTATCCTTGCCTATTTAGAAGACCTTACTGCACATTCTAAACATCGGGCACAACACCTTCATGACCTGTGTACCATTTTTCTCCGATTCTGCAAGTATAACATTCGCCTTAACCCCTTGAAATGTGTCTTCTGTGTTCCCGCCGGTCCTCTCCTCGGCTTCATCATATCAAAAGATGGGATAACTCTCGACCCTTTGAAGGTTCAAGCCATTCATGAACTTCCTATGCCTCGTACCTTACGCCAGCTTCAAAGTCTCCAAGGCAAAGATAATTTTCTTCACCGATTCGTTCCTGACTATGCCACTACCACACATGGTTTTCTTAGACTTCTTCGATCTCACACCCCTTTTGTCTGGGATACGTACACTCACGATTCTTTTGACGCCCTCAAGCATTCTCTCACATCCGCTCCCTTGATCCGTCCCCCTGACTTTGACCGAGATTTCATCCTATACATCTCCGCTTCCACCTATTCGGTTGCTGGTGTACTTATCCAGGAGGATGATAACGGTATCAAACATGTGATCTATTATGTCAGTAAGAACCTTGCTGGTCCACCTGTGTCCTACTCGCATGAAGAAAAATTAGCACTAGCTATCGTGTTCTCGGTCCAAAAACTGCATCATTATATCCTCATGTGTTCCACCAAGGTTGTGACTGATTCCAAACCCATGGCTTTCCTATTGAGTCGCCGCATCCTCAATGGAAAGTAAGCCCATTGGGTCGTTATCCTCCAAGAATTCGACCTTGAATTTTTCACCCCAAAAATTAAGAAAGGTTTAGTCGTCGCTGAACTCATTTCTGATTTGCCTACCAGAATGCAACATACTCCAATTAATGATGCTCTTCCCGATGAACATTTGTTTGCCATCACCACCGACGATCCTTGGTACGGTGACATCCTTAATTACTTGCGAACCCAAAATTTCACCCTTCATCTTGATCATGATGCTCGACGATGTATCCGACACCAAGCCTCTCGCTACCTTATAATCGGCGATGACCTTTATCGTCGCGGAGTAGATACTATCCTTTGTCATTGTCTCACACATGCTGAAGCCGAGCAAGTCCTCAATGCCTGTCATAGCGGCGCTTGTGGTGGCCACCTCTCCGGCCTTGCCACAGCCCAAAAAATCATGTGTGCTGGGTATTTTTGGCCTTCTCTCTTCAGTGATTGCATTGAAGCAGTCAAACACTGTTCCAATTGCCAACATTTCGCCCCCAAGGCACGAATTCCTCCCGCTCCTCTCCATCCTGTCGTCACCGCCAGTCCTTTTTGTAAATGGGCCATCGACTTTATGGAATGTCGACCTCCATCTACTAGTAACCACAAATATATCATCATGGCGGTTGACTATTTCACTAAATGGGCCGAAGCTATGCCAACGTTTAACAATACGGCAGCCACTACAGCCCTCTTTTTCTTTAACCATGTCATTGCTCGATTCGAAGTTCCAAAACAGTTAGTCTCGGACCATGGCCGACATTTCGAAGATCAGATTTGGTAGGAGCTATCCTCCCTATTGGGTTTCGAGCACCAATATTCATCTTCTTATTACCCCCAAGGTAATGGCCAAGTTGAAGCGGTCAAAAAAATTCTTAAGACCATGCTTCAACGAACGGTGAATAAGCACAAAACCAATTGGCATCTCATGCTCTTCCCTGCTTTGTGGGCTTATCGTACTTCTGTTAAAACCGCCACCGGTTTCACTCCTTTCCACCTTGTATTTGGCAAGGAGGTAGTCTTACCAATCGAATTTGAAATCCCTTCCCTTCACTTAGCTGTCGAACTTCTCCCTGATACCCAACCTCTAGAACAACGACTCATCATGCTCGAGCGTGCCTCTGAAGACCGTCGTGTTGCACTACAAACTCTTGAAGCAACCAAAAAGCGCACTAAAGCTCAGTATGACCAAAAAGTCCACCCTCGTACCTTTCATGAAGGTGACCTTGTTCTAGTATATGACCAGGCCCATGATACCCTCGGTCATGGGAAGTTCGACTCATTATGGCTAGGTCCTTACATTATCAGTAAAGACCTTGGTAAGGGGGCATATCTTTTAGAGGAATTTGAATGCCAAATCCTTCCTAATCCTCGTAATACACTCTATCTTAAGAGATATTACCCTTAGCATTTCCCATTCGAGATGCGTGTTTTATTTTCTTCTAGATAGCCAGCACCTGTTTGTTTTTCATTTCGCTACTTCACCAGGACAACTGTTGTCCACGAAGCCTTACTTCACCTCCCCTCAAAATCATATTTTCTCACTTACAACACATGTCATTGGGGGCACCACCTTGCCTCCATACTCATTCCTGTTTGTGTCAATTTTCGTCATGAGATACCATTTTGTACTCATGTTTTTTATCATCCACTTTGGGTCACCCCCCATTTCATTATCATCACTACTATCCGTCTATTCGTCGCTCTACTATTTTTCCTCGTGCCTTAGTTGAGGTTCCCTTATTGCCTCACCTATGGCGGACCTACTTCTGTCGACATTAGCTCATTTACTCCAGAAGCCAGGTCTAGGAGGCAGTGTACCTTGGTTCGAGCTCTTCTCAGCATGATCGTGATCTATACACTTGATGGTCCAATGATGCAGTAGCAGCTATTCGTGATTCATGGGCGTGTGTGAGATCTCTCAACCCCCATGAGGGGGTGGCCCTGCAGGTAGCCCCCCACATGCCCGGATGACTTCTTCATTTCCACCCTTGATGCAGCTCCTCTCATTTGGTGATATCAACTTCAACCGCTTGTAGAGCCTCTTCGATTTGCATGTACAAGTCCGATGTTGTGAGCCCTTCCCCATGTGTAGGGGGCATTTGGGTGTATTTGTATCTCATGTACTAAAAATCTTCTTGTATAAGTCCTGAAGATTATTCCAGGCATCGCATGTATGTGGGATTCATCATTTTGTTTATCTGGCTCATGTTTAGGCCAGCACATGCTTCATTATTGCGTTCCGTGGTTTTCCGGGCACCTTGTTCTATGTACTATTGTATCGGCGGGCATAGGTATGCCTCCCCTGCCGCCTTTAACACTAGTAGCACTTCATCACCTAGAGACTTGCTGCACCTGTAAGTCTCGTTTCCTCCCATCAGAACTACCTTACATTCCTCTCTCTCACTTCCCCCTTGATACCTAGTGATTGAGTTCTTACAACGTACTTCGGTCATACGATTCGCTCCTAACACTCGTACATTGGGGGGCAATCTATTACACCATTTTTTTGGTCATCTAACTCATTATCATTAGATGAACCCAAGTACACCATGTAAGACCAATTTTACCCTAAGTAAAATTGCTTTCACCATGTCAAATAACATTTGTTCATATTTCCTGGTCACATTTAACCCAAAACAAGGAAATTAATTAAATAAATAATTATTTATTTAATTATTTCCTAGGAATAAGTTATTTAAATCATTATTTAATAACATTCCTAGTTAAATTTGACTAAATCATTTTTAAATAATTAAATAAATCATATTTTAATTATATCCCCATCATCTCCCTAAAATAATAATAAATAAATCATTTATTTATTTATTGTTTATAAATACAAGAATTGACCTAAGTCAAAAGAAATTTTCCCTCCAACAAATATAATAAAATATTCCTAAAGGGTGGTTCTAGAATTTGATTAATAATATTTTATTCATGCAACAAGTTCTAGATAACCCTAATATTTTGTTATAAATAGGAGGGTTTTCCCCATTCATTAGTCACCTTCATTGCATTAGATCACACTAGATCTACTCTTGGTCACCATTTTCCATTTTTTCTTTATGAGCTCCCATTGAGTTCTATGTTTGTCAAGGTTTTCTACCACAGTAAGAGAGAGGAATTTTATATCTGAAACACTGAGGACTTTCAAGAACCCATCCCATTGAGGAGAACCGGAAAACAACATTCTTGTTTTCCTCTCAGGTGCCCCATTCTTTAATATAATATAAAACATTCTTTTAAACACATTGTTCTTCTCTTGTATATTGGATACATGGAGCCATATTATATTTTATATGCTTAATGTCTTTTGTGCTTAGATCTGAATTTGTGCAGCATCCTTAAAGACATTTTGCAGCCATAATTGATGTTAGGGCTATTTTTTATGCATAGCCAAAGTGATATTTTACGATGAAAGATTCATACTAACACCTCCCCATTGGGAAGCTTTTGGACCCCAAAAGACTTTAATTACCTGTTCAGAAGATGAGGGTACTTCTCCCTCACCTTTTCAACTTCCATCCACCTTGCCTTGCTTGGTTTAATTCCCTTGAGCCCAACTCGAATATAATTGACACTACCCCTCTTAGAAGTGTGTGTCCTCCCATTAAGGATGGTATCCTCCTTGAGATCATCCATAAATTCTAGCGAGAAATATTCTATAGATGGCACCTAAACATCACTTCCTTGATCATTAATCAAAGGAGGCTCATACAAACGTAAATTTCCCACATTGAAAATGGAATACATTTGCATATATGAAGGCAAGTCAAGTTGAAATGCATCGTTACCAAATTTTTTGATGATCTTGAATGGACCATAGCAAATGGGCTTGATTTTCTTACCTTCTCCTTACATCCTATCTTTGCTTATGTGCAACCATACCTCATCTCCTTCTTGAAACTTATGATAAACTCTATGTTTGTAATGCCTCTCCTTGTATTTCATTTGACTCTTCTCAAGCAGTTATTAAACTTGTTGATGAATAGTCTAAATTTTCTCAATGAAATTTCAAGCCTTGTCAATATCATTATGCCCATCAATTGAAACATCCTTCTCAAAGAGGAATTCTAATGGTGATTTCGGCAAATACCCAAAGCAGGCTTCAAAAGGTGAAGTATTTGTAGGAGATTGTTTTGCCTAGTTGTAAGTGTGCTGAATGTAATGCAGTTGTTCAGAAACTTGGGATGTTTGCTGCAATATCCTCTCAATAGATGCACAATGGTTTTTTTCACCACCTCAGTTTGGACATCTGTTTCCGAATGAAAAGTAGTACTCGTTTTCAACTTTGTGTCCACGATCTTCCATAGATTGGACAAAAAATTCCCAATGAACCTGGAATCCCTATCACTAACAATAGAATTTAGCAATCCATAATGAACCCATACATGTTGAAAATAAATTTCAGCAGTTTGTTCAGTAGTAATGGTTTTCTTACATGGCATAAGTATTCATATTTTACTGAATCTACCCACAACTACATAAAGATAATCATGTTGTTTTCTTGACATAGGTAGACCTCCAAAAAATTCCATGGAGACACTCTCCCATGGCCTTGATGGTACTGGTAGTGGCATGTACAACCCGAGCTTCCTATTGCTAGGCTTCCTTGTTGCACACATAGAAAAACCTCTTATAAAACATGACACACTATCTATCATGTGAGGCCAATAGCAATACCTCTATAGATGAGCCACTTTTTTTATTACCCCAAAGTCTCCAATAATAAGAGATGAATGAGCCTCTCTCATGACACTAAGCCTCTCTCCTTGTGGTATAAACAACTTGCCCAAATGAAACAGAAAATTCTTATGCATGTGATAATCATTTTCCTCAACTTGATTCCCTTCAGTCAAACTAGTATACACATCTTGAAAATCAACATCAGATGCATATTGTTCTACGTAACTCTCATGTACAATAGAATAATTTTTAAGTAAAGTAAAAGAAATTATAATTGGCCTTGAAAGCATATCAAAAAATTTATTGAAAATGCCTTTATTGTACCTTATAACCAAGTGAAACTGTAGAAGAAATCTTATTTACCTGAACTGTCATGATTTCTGCAATTTTTCTTGCAACTGTGAGTACTATAATGGTTGGTGATCAGTATGTATAATCATCTCTTTACCCATAAAGTAGTGTTTCCACTTATTGATTCTTTGTACCAACGCATAAAACTCTTCTTCATATGTAGGATAATTAGTTATGGCACCATTGAATGTTTCAGAATGAAAAGTGATAGGATTACCATGCTGCAAAAGTACTGTGCCCATGGAATAATCACTAGCATCGGTTTGTATCTCGAATGGCTGTCTAAAATTTGGTAATGCAAGGACTGGAGTTGAAAATATCTTGTCTTTTAAAGATTCAAAAGCTTGCTATTGTTTGCCTCCCCATTGGAAGCCTTTCTTCACACTTGTCACTACATGCATAGGAGTTTCTATGGCAGAAAAGTTATCAATAAAATTTCTCCAATACTGAGTTGCACCTAATAAAATTCTTACCTCGGTTACTATTTTAGGAGTGGGCCAACTCACAATGGCTTCCACTTTAGAAGGATCAATTCTCAACTTGCCTCCTCCTACAATGAGTCCCAAATAAACCAAAGAAGTCTTTCCGAACTCACACTTTGACATCTTAAGAAATAATTTCTCTTTCTTCAAAACATCAAGCACCCTTTTCACATGTAAGACATGTTCTTCTCTTGTTTTTTTGAAAATAAGTATATCATCTAAATAAAAAATAACAAATTCATCAAGAAATGGATGCAAAACATTATCCATAACATGCATGAAATTTTCCAGTGCAATACACAAACCAAATAGCATAACCAATCACTCAAAGAGTCATTGTTTGGTTTTGAGTGCAGTCTTCCATATATCACTTTCTCCAATTCTTACTTGATGATATCCACTTCATAAATCTAATTTAGTGAAAAATAATTCTTCTTTTAGGTGATCCAGGAAATCATCTATGCTTGGGAGTGGGTATCAATTCTTTACCGTTATCTTGTTCGAAGCTCTAAAGTCTACACAAATGCGCCAAGTCCCATATTTCATCGAAATTAAGACTATGGGTGATCCACATAGCGAATTGCTTGGCCTTATGAGTCCCTTGTCGAACATGTCATTGATTTTCCTCTTTATTTCAGCATTCTCCATTATCGACATGCTATACGTGCCGATGTTTGGAAGAGAACAATCTTGTCGCAATTGAATCTCATGCTGAATCTCCCTTTTTGGAGGCAATCCTGTTGGCTCCTGAAACATCTCATGATGTGAATCAACTACATCATATAAATCTAGTTTCAACTTAGGATCAAAATCCTCGAATGATTCATGATTAACATCAACTTTAGGCTTAATCATTAGAAGAATAAAATTCTTACTTGAATTCACCAACCTCTTTACCTATCCAGCATTTACCATCTCAATATTTTTCTTCTTGCATTGTGCTCTAACAATGTACTCCATGCCATCATTGAATAAATGGTATTTTTTCTCATGTTGATGGAAGATCGCTTTCCTATTATACAAGGACTGCCCAACAAAATACCTATAATATCAAGCGGAACCACATCTAATTCAACTGTGTCAACAAAATGTGCAGTTATTGCAAAGCGCAATATGCACTTCTTTGAAACCTATAAATTTGCATCCTTACAAATCAACCCAAGTGGATATGGTTTTGGATGTGGAATGGTCACAAGAAAAATTTTCTTGACCAAGTCTTGAGAGATTAAGTTTTCTTGTGACCCACTGTCAAACAGTGTGTCAATCTTGGTATGTTTGGATATGACCCTCACATGAAACAGTTCAATTCTTTCATATTCATTTCAAGCTTGTAAGTGATAGTTTGATGTACTAGTATTGGGTTTTGTTTCAATTTATTTCCCCTTCATGTTATTCAATCCCATGGCTGTAATTTTAGATTCATCACTTGAATCCTCTCCAAATTCATGTTTGGTTGTAGCTGCAGTTTTTTTCTTCCCTTTTTTATTTTCATACTTGGGTCTCTTTTCAGGATGTAATTTCCAACAATTTTTCTCTTCATGGCCTTCTCTTCAAAAATGTTTACAAACCACCTTTTCTCTCTCTTTCTTGACAGATGCATTCTTTTTTCCCTTACCCTTTGAGGTATTCTCTTTTTTTCCCCTTAAAAGGTTTCTTCCTACCCTCATCAGTAATGTTTTTCCCTATAGCTTCTAGATGTGTGGCCTAAACACAAAATCCATCTAGAATTGTAGGGTTAAACATGATAATAGTACATCTTAGGTAGCTATGTAAGCCTCCTATGTACTTGAGAAAGGTATCTTGGCTTTGAAAATCTACCCCTAATAAGAGAGCTCTTCTCCTAAATTCTTGGGTGTATTCTTTCACATTTTGTCCTTTCAATTGTCTAAAATCTTTTTAGTTCATTATGGCTTTCTGCGTATGAGCTAATGGATAAAACTGTTGTTTTATTGCATTAATGAAATCATTCCATGATAGGATAATCTTACCATGCTTTTTGATCTCCTCATTTGTCTTGGATTCCCACCAAACAAGTGTTTCACCTTCCATTCTAATGAATCTAGTTGGGTTTTGGTATCATCATCATGAAGGTTTTGAATTCTCAAATATACCTCCAATTGCCTAATCCAATTATCAATATTTTCTGCATTGAATTCACCATTAATCATTGGCAATTCAAACTTAACATCAAGTTTTAGAAAATGAATTTTACCAGTGTTCTTTGATTTGTATGGTTGATGTACTGAAGTTGAAGTAGAGGATGATGAGGATGAAGATGAGGGTGATGGTGGTGACTTTCCATTGTCTCCATTTCCTCCATTGCCCTTATTTGATTTATCTTCATCTTTTTGACCTCCTGATGATCCCTAAACTTCCTTGTGAATTTCGGATCCTTGTCCTTCTAGTCTCTCATTCCTTTCTTGAAAAAGGACTCTCACCATATCAGTCATGTCAAGTAATTCTTTCCTGAACACCCTTTCTTCTTCACTGGGATCCACCTCTTCATGAATTTATTCTTCCTCTAGAGGCATGCTTAATGCTTCTTCTACTTCTTTTGGAGGTGAACTAGGTGGTGGAGAATGTGGCAATCTTGCCCTCATTTATTGTGGATCACTTTGAGAACCTCTTGCTTCCACCAATTTTCCTTCTCCTCTCTTAAGCATGAGCCTAGTAAGCATGTCAACACTTGCAAACAGTTAAAAAAATCTTTGCACATAAAAACACCAGAGATTAAAATCTAGCTTTGATACCAACCTAATCTGAAAAGAGCATGTTAGTTTTTTGTGCTAAATGTCCTTTCAGTAATAAATATATGTAAAATTTGTCTCCATTTGTTTTCTTAAGGAACAATTTTTTCAACCATGAAACATACATGAATTTGTGAGTTTTAAGCATGAAAATAAGCTTAAATAACATTGTATAGTAGTTTATAATAGATAAATAACATCACGCATAAGTTTTACACAACGACATGATGAAGTAGTTCACCCCTCCTAGAATACATCTGTTGGTCCAGCTCCCAATGACATGTCCCTCTTTTTCATTATGCTCAAAATTGTAAATACATGTGTTTACAAGCCTCTAATGGTTATTTTCTCTATACCAATGGCTCCAGAATGCTCAAATTAGTCTAGGTAGACTCTTGTGTCACCCAAATTGGTTGAAAATTGACCTCCCAAAGCTTTTTCCCAATAACAGCTAGAAAACCTCCACTAATTGTGGAGAGCTGCAGTTAACTACAACTAATTTTGGCAAAAATCCACATTTTTAGCTCAGCACTAAACTTTTGCTAGTATTGGACTGTTGGCATTTAACTCTAGTGGTTAGGGACCGGGGTGGGCACATGTCGATCCTCAGAACCCCCGCGGTCATGGTTAAACATTTAAATCTCTGTAAAACTGGAGCGAAAACATTACAACTAAGTTTTGAAACCATTGCATAATATGCCATCTAACAGCGCATGTGACAATGATTTCCACTGGTAATTGTGGTAACAAACTGTTACATTAAAAATTTATGAAACCGTGCCTTGTGAACATGTTTAAAGCTTCCAGAAGTTTGGTTTATATATCCGCCAATTGAATGTTTTATGTCACGGTTTAAATATCATATGTGACCACATACAATGGGGCCGTTGGCAGGTTGGAACCGTCTGCAGTCCCCCACCAAACTGTTGACCATAGCAACATAAAATGATGCAGCCAACCTATAGGGTAAGAACTAATGTATGGTTGAACCCCCTAGACTCCACCAAAATTTTGGTCAACGGTCAAGGGGACACGTGGCAGCCTCCAGGCTAGCCACGTGTCATCCATCCAACGACCCTCTAAAAGGTCGTACATATCCATCCAACGGCCCAGAAAATGCCACTTGGAAAAACATGACTGGATTTGAGAAAACGGAATATTCTAAGCATATGTCACCTTTGTTGACTGTACCTAAATGCTGACTGGGCATCCTAGTCACTCCTGTCACAAAATTTTAGTTGTTTAGGAAAACGAATAGAACAAAATATCTTCCTCATATGACATCAGTTTTTCAAACCGTTCACGGTGCCAGAATTTCAACGACGAGATCTACCCAGTTTCTCAGGTTCGGTACAGTTTTGAGCACTTCCAGTTTTGAGAAAAATACATGATCTCCTGATCACATATGCTACCCATAGTCCTTGATAACCAGCTTCGTGCGTAGGGAATGGAAAATTTTCATTAACTCTAGCAGGTTTTCATTCTTTCCTACCATAGTGTGTTCCACTTTATATACTTATCTTCATAGCTATATACAAGGTAATATTTTTCCTTCAGGATAGCTCAAAAAAAAATTAAAGAGGGTGCGGATGAGAATAGTGAGTGTTTCTCCTCATCCCTCTGCTAGTAGTAAGTTTCCCACTACTTCTTGACACGGGGGGAAACTTTGAGGAGTGAAAAAGTAACCTTTTTCTTATTGACCAAAAAATATCCATCCAACAAATTTAACTATATATATATATATATATATATATATATATATATATATATATATAGGAAACATACATCTATCTAGCCTTAAAATATAGGAATAAAAAATTTAACTTGTACCTTAAAGGGGGCAGTAACTTTGAAGTGACCGCTTGATGAAGATGGTTCACCCATTAATACTTGCCAAAGGATCTGGGAAAAATCGTTCATCATCTCCTTTCTTTATCACTTGAGGGCCTCTTTGAGCAACATTTTTAAAGGATCTCCTACTCCCTCATATTTATTTTCATTTTCCATCTGAGGTCTTTGGGGTCAGTGAGGATAGTCCTGTAAGGGTTCAATCAGTTCATGTCCCAACTCCTTATACCCAGACCTCATTAGGGCCATGCACAGAAAAACAGAGAAATATAAGACCACTATGATACCACTAATCAAAATTTATGAAGCAATCAAATTAAATGATAATTTAAACAAAAACATAGATACAATTAAAAAAAATCAATTAATAAATAACAATTTTTGAAGGCTATTTACACGTAGAAGAGAAACAAATTAGCTTAGGCAAGCTATATTATCTTTGAGAAGTGATGTGAAACTACATGCCTTCTAAACTGAGTTAAAATGAGGCTTTGAGTCATTTTTATCATTAAGAAATAATGAGGAACCATAAACATACAAAAACCTAGCCTTAGGAGATGAAGCACCAAAACCTTGTGGGACCCGCTGGGGTTATTTGGAACGCCAAATTCCCGGGGTTGTAACTTTGACATATGATATCCATTTGGCATGCATGATACCTCATTAGAAATATATATTTGAGGAGAAAAAATTTAGGTTAAAAAAAATGGAAATACACATATTATATTCCAATTTCTTAAAAAATTCCATTTTGGGCCTCCAAATGACTTCGAAAGTTCATGTTAGCTCCCTATATTACTAGTATAGTCCCTTTTTGTTGTTAGTTTAACCCCCTAATTTTTATTATTGTGCCCTTAAATTATTATTGTTAGGTCGGCTGGGATTACATTGTGGCCCCATGGACTCCTATATATAGAAAGGAGGTTTTGTAATTTGTATCATCCAAGAATTGTTTATTCATGTAATGTGTTGGAGGCTGCCCCCTCGAAGTGGCTTATTTATAAGGCGTCGATATCTCTTTTATTCTATTTTTGGAGCTGGTTTCACAACATTTGGTATCAAAGCTTTGGATTCAAGGGTTTTTCTGCTCCAAACAGGTCATCGTGCCATTTTTGCTCGAATGTTTTTTCTACGAAGTTTCAGAAACTGAAATTTTTAGGGTACGAAACCAAAATCCTGAGGAACATCATCGCCAAATTTCAGAGCTTGGTTCACAATATTTTCGGATATATGATCTGTGGAAGTTACGTCTTTTTGCAGGCTCCTCAATTTAATATAAACAGGTCATAGTGGAATTTGCGCTATAACATTTTTTCTATGAACGTTCCAAATCTGAATTTTTTAGGGCGTGAAGCTAAAATCCTGAGGAAACTTGTTGCAAAATTTTAGAGCTTGGTTCACAATATCTTTGGAGATATGATCTGTGGAAGGTAGTGCTTTTCCAAGCTCCTAAATTTCATCTCAAAGAGGTGATCATGGGAAAAGCTTCATAACTCTCTCTCTAAGCATCAGATTGGAGTGCCGTAAAAATTGGCCATAAGTACACAGACTGTAGTTTCGTTTCTATCAATTTTAGAGCTAAAAGATGAAACAGTGACACATGGAAAGTCGTACAAGTTTGATATATTGAAACAGTCCATAATTAGGTCATTGTTGGAGATTGGACATAAATTTACCTTGAAGAATCCAAATTAGCTCAGACCCGTGGCATTCAAAAGAGGATTCAGAAGGATACCTCAGTGCCAAATTTTAGATATTGAAGAGCCGCAATCACAGAGATAATCCAATTTCAATATCGAGCTCCTCAAAAGCAAGAAAAAGGTGTGTATTTTTTTTTCCGAATTGCATAAGTCTTGTTTGAAGAATAAATTTGAATTGATTCCAAGGGCATATTGTAGAATAGATATCAGTATTGGGTTCTAAAATATGCCTCGTAAAAATAATTTAACACCCATTAAGCCTTCAGAAGGGTCTACTATGACTCATGAAGATGAAGAATTGCAACATGATCTATCAAAATTACAAGAGCAAGTGCAACAAATTTCACTCTCGTAAAGAGCAACAAAAAATGAAATGGAAGTTTTGAAGAAAGGCGTGGAAGCTAAGATGGATGGCATGGAAGATAAGATGGATGACATGAAAGACAACATGGAAAACATGAAGAATGATCTAAAAGCAGACATAGAAGGTTTGCCAAAGTTGATACAAGAAATGTTTCCTAATGGTGAAAAGATAGTAGAAGAACCTCATGATGAGAACAAAATAAATGTTAATCGTGATTTCATAAACTCTAATGTTGGCGGGAAGAACCACCATATTCCAAAAATGGATATGATGAAGTTTGATGGAAAGGATTCTGTAACATGGATACTACAGATGGAGCAATATTTTGATCTCCATAACGTGCAAAACACACAAAAGGTACGCATTGCAACTTTACATTTAGAACAAAATACATTTGTATGGTATCAATGGCTTTGCTCCCGTAAAAAAATTGTCACTTGATCAATTTTTACGGAGGAAATGATAGCACATTATGAGGATACAAAGAGCAACACCTTCTTTAGCCAATTGATAAATCTCAAACAAAAGGGCTTAGTGGGGGAGCACATTGAGGACTTCCAAAAATTGAATATGAGGGTAACTGATATTCCAGAGGAACACAGGATTGATCTCTTCATAGGCACTTTAAATGATAACATCCAACATGAAGTTCGCGTTTTGGAACCTGATTCATTGGAGAAGGCATTCAGGTTGGCAAGAAAAATTGAATGTAAAATTATGGCGACAAGAAAGCCTACCACTCACTTCTATAAAGAAGGAAGTGTTGCTACGCCTAGATTTCCACAACCTACAAGGTTGACACCACAACAATTGGAAGAAAAAAGAGCAAAAGGGCTTTGCTACAGTTGTGATGGAAAATACACTAAAGGTCATAAGTGTGCTGAGAAGAAATTATTTTACATAGATTGTGAAGAGGAAGAAGAAAATGAACAAGAAGAGGATATACACCAGGAACCAACCCAAGAAGAGGAAGAAATGAGTCAGACCATATCATGTAATGCATTGGCAGGAATTACCACTCCTCAAACTCTCAAGATAGAAGGACATATCAAGAAGAAAAAGGTAATAGTGTTGATTGATTCAGGTAGTACCCATAATTTTATTCATTGTAAGGTAGCCAACGAATTGAATTGTTTCCTATACCCAGCACCAGAATGTCAAGTGATGGTTGCAAATGGAGGAACTATAAATTGCTCTGGAAAATGCCATAATATCAAGCTAACCATGGGGGAATATGTATTGACTAGTCCAATGCTTGCCATTCCTATGGGAAGTGCTGATGTTGTACTAGGAGTACAATGGTTACAATCTTTGGGGATGGTAGCTTTTAATTTTCAAGAACTTTTCTTGAAATTTTTTTCAGAAGGAAAGGAAGTCAAATTATGGGGTATTGTAGGGAAGCCAAGAAAGATAATAAGCTCTAATGTCATGACAAAGCTTCTAAAGAAAGAACAACGAGGCGTAATTGCACAATTATGCTCACTAGAAGTTCCAACATCAAAATCATCTATTTCTGCAGATCTCCAACAAGTCTTGGACAATCATTCCAAGGTATTTGAAACTCCCAAAGGACTCCCACCTATTCGTGATCATGATCATGCTATTAATTTGATTCCAGGAAGTGTTCCTCCAAACATCAGGCCTTATAGATATCCTTATGTCCAAAAGAGTGAAATTGAACGTATGATTGTAGAAATGTTAGAGGAGGGTATAATTCAACCTAGTCAAAGTTCTTTCTCTGCTCCTGTAGTATTGGTACATAAGAAGGATGGATCATGGCGCATGTGTCTAGTTTATAGGGAGCTCAATAAGCTCACCATTAAAGATAAATTTCCCATTCCTGTGATTGATGAATTATTGGATGAATTACATGGAGAAATTTATTTTACCAAGTTGGATCTTCGTCCAAGATATCATCAAATTAGAATGAAGACTAAAGATATTCCAAAAACAACATTTCAAACTCATGAGGGTCATTATGAATTTTTGGTCATGCCTTTTGGCCTTACCAATGCACCTTCTACATTTCAAGGGTTGATGAATTCCATTTTCAAACCCATCCTTAGAAAATTTGTGCTAGTATTTTTTGATGATATACTAATCTACAACAGGTCTTGGAAGGATCATGTTCAACATGTTGACAGGGTGCTCAAACTATTGCAGGAGAAACAATTATATGCAAAAACATCCAAATGTTTCTTTGGAGTACAAGAGGTGGAATATCTGGGTCATATTGTATCTCACGAGGGTGTTAAGTTAGACCCTAACAAAATTAAAGCCATTAAGGAATGGAAAGTCCCCACAACCATAAAGCAGTTGCGAGGATTTCTCGGGTTAACAGGGTATTATCGCAAGTTTGTTAAGAATTATGGGAGAATAGCGGCACCTCTAACAACATTATTGAAGAAAGATGCATTTTCATGGACTCCTGAAGCAACTAAGGCCTTTGAACATCTTAAAGAGGCAATGTGCTTAGCACCGGTCTTAGCTACGCCAGACTTCACAAAAACCTTTATTGTGGAATGTGATGCCTCAGGAAATGGAATTGGTGTTGTTTTAATGCAGGAAGGAAGACCCATTGCTTTTGAAAGTCGTCCAATCAAAGGAAAGTATTTACATAAACCCATTTATGAGAAGGAAATGTTAGCAATACTGCATGCACTAAAGAAATGGAGAACTTACCTAATGGGAAGACACTTCAAGGTAAAAACTGATCATGATAGTCTTAAACACTTTTGGAACAAAGACTATCTTCAGAAGAGCAGCAAAAATGGGTCACAAAGATGTTGGGTTATGACTTTGAAATAATCTACAAAAAAGGAAAGCTTAATGTTGTTGCAGATGCACTCTCAAGAAATAATGAATAGGTGGAAGCATTGCTTTGTGCCATTTCTATTATCCAACCAGATTGGATAACCAAAGCAAGAGATGAATGGAAGAAGGACAAAGATGTATGGACACTCATTCAAAAGTTGCGGCAAGATCCTAGTACATCTGATACATTTAGTTGGAAAAATGATTCCTTATGGTACAAAGATCGCTTATATCTTTGTAAGAATTCCCAACTAAAACAAAAGATTCTTCTGGAATTGCACACTTCTCCTTTAGGAGGACACAGGATTTTTAAAAACTTACCACAGGGTGAAGAAAGATTTTTTTTGGGATGGCCTTAAATCTGATATTCAAAAGTTTGTGGCGGAATGTTTGGTTTGCCAGCAGAATAAAGTGGAGACAATTAAGACCCAGGGACTTCTACAACCTTTATCCATTCCAAGTCAACGTTGGGAGGAGATTTCAATGGATTTTATCACAGGTTTACCTAAGTCTGAAGGAAAGAGTGTCATCATGGTGGTAGTTGATATAATTACCAAGTATGCACACTTTTGTGCATTATCTCATCCATTTAAAGCAAGTACAATTGCTACTACATTTATGGACACAATTCAAAAGCTACATGGAAACCCAAGGGTTATTGTGAGCGACAGAGATCCCATTTTTACTGGAAATTTTTGGACGGAGTTATTTTCTTGTTTGAGTACTCAATTAGCTCATAGCTCATCTTATCATCCTCGATATGATGGTCAAAATAAAATAGTAAATAAATGTTTGGAAGGATATCTTCGTTGTTTTGTATCTGATAAAAAAACACAATGGGTCAAGTGGTTACCTCTCGGTGAATGGTGGTATAACACTTCCTTCCATACTGCAGCAAAAATGACCCCATTTATGGAATTTTATGGATAGCATCCACCATCCATCACATCATCTTTAAGAGAAAATTAGAAGGTTCAAGCAGTGGAAGATCACATCAAGCATCAACAAGAAGTTCTCCAACTCTTAAAGGATACCTGAATTTGGCACAAAATTGAATGAAACAACAGGAAGATCAACATCGCAACAAGAGAAGTTTTGATGTAGGAGAATGGGTATTTTTATGGCTACAACCATACAAACAAATATCCCTCAAGTAAGCTAAGAAGGATAATAAATTATCACCAAAGTACTATAGTCCTTACAAGGTGTTACAAAAGATTGGTACTATGGCATTCAAATTGGAGCTTCCTGCTTGTTCACGAGTGCATCCAGTTTTCCATGTTTCATGCTTAAAGAAGGTTATAGGTGAAAATATTCCAGTTCAAACAATATTGCCAGAACTTGGTGAGGAAGGAAAAATCATATTGGAACCTGAAGCGGTCACAGAAACAAGAACTCGACAACTATGGAATCGATCAATTTTAGAGTATCTTATCAAGTGGAAGAACTTACCCACTAAATATTCTACATGGGAGGATGTGAATTTTATACAGAAGCACCCAGAGCTACTCAAGCATTAAGGACAACACTTTTTTGAAGGAGAGGGGCATGTTAGGTCCCTATATTACTAGTACAGTCCCTTATTGTTCTTAGTGTAACCCCCTTATTGTTATTATTGTACCACTGTAATCCCCATATTTTTATTATTGCGCCCTTAAATTATTATTTTTAGGACGACTAGGATTACATTGTGGCCCCATGGACTCCTATATATAGAAAGGAGGTTTTGTAATTTGTATCATCCAAGAATTGTTCATTCATGTAATGTATTGGAGGTTTCCCCCTCGAAGTGGCTAATTTACAAGGCATTGATATCTCTTTTCTTCTATTTTTGGAGTTGGTTTCACAATAGTTGAAGACCCAAAAATTGCCAAAAATAGAAATTGTTGAAATAGGAAATTGTGCTGGAAATTAAGAAACTTAAAGGAAATAGTGTTTGGGGTAAAACTGGAATAGGTGGGTTGTCAAAAATATATCCCTTGATCAATCATCCCCCTCAAGAAGAAATGTTTCGCATTGCGTTGAGTGCATCCATGAGATGGGGAAAATACTACTAAATGTGGTCCCTGGTGATGCACTTGCCTTGGTGCATGAGATGACCAACTTTTATAATATGATAAATATGGATCCTTTGTTGTTGAGTGTTCTTAATTTGTGTGTCCATGATCCGATAAGTCATGGTATTCTCAATGCAATATGGGTTGAGGTATGTTGGTGTCATTTGCAGAGAAATACCTAATGTGTCCAACAATGGTCTAAGCCGAAACATGCATATGACTCTTAAGTCTTTATCTTGGCCACTAGTGACTACCTAGCGGACACTCATTTTAATTGTGCGTGGGAGCTTCAAATCACTTTCATGCAACATGGAATCATATCAAGGTGGGCGGAAACACTCAGTTTTGGTTGCTCTCGTTTGTTTTTTTAAATATAAATAATTAAAAAACAAATAATTAATTACTAAATAAAAAATATGTAATGTCACTTTTAGATTTGAAATTGACTATATGTTTTTTATTTTTATTTTATATGGAACTAATGTTCAAATTCTTAATGTCAATTAATTATTAATTTTAATGCCACACAGTAAAATAAATTAAAAGTTAGACAAATTTGAAAAAGACTCAAGTAATAAGCTTTTAAATAAAGAAAGAAAAGTGGTAGAAAAGCTTAAAGAGTTGATTTTTAGGGTTTTTAGTAGTCATGAAATTTGGTATTTGATATGATGGTTGATTTTTTCTTTAATTTTAACCTGAAAAATAAGGGTAACTGTCCTATCACTACTTTTTTATATCAACGTGTTTTTCATGTCTTTCATAATCATGATTTTTCCTTAACGCCATGAATAAAATATGCTTTAACTTTAACCCTAAAAGAGGAGGTGATGTTGCATCACCATTTGCGCATTTCGACATAGTTTTACATGCTTTTCTTAATGACAATAATTATTTTTTAATTCCATGGGTGAAAAATGCTGGAATTTTAACCTTGAAAGGAAGAAAAGGATGATGTCATGTCACTAATTTTCAAATTAAACTTAAAAATCTTGATTTCATGCCACCTCCAACAAAATGAGAATCTTATCCCTTAATTTTATCCCTTTGTTGAGAGTATTTTATTCTACCTGAGAGAATGTTTTTCCCTATATCCTCTTGGTTTGGGTTTTCTTAGGTTTTTCCCTTGATTGATTTCTTGTTTTATTTTCCCATATTTTTCATACCAAAGCTTTTAGGTATACCCCGGAATTATTCTTAATATGATACTCGTAGCTTTTAGCAATTCCAATAATGAATTCCCACTCCTCTCATAATGTATAAAAGTTATTACAACACCTTCCCCCCATATATTTTCTTGGGAAAGGTTGAAAATACTTATGCTTATGAGAATATTTCTCATCCAATAAAATATTGAAATTTTTTAAGACTCCAAAGTCTTTATTTACACTTCCATCTTCTACATGAATTCTCATGGTTTATATCGTATCAAGGTTTTGCCACTTCAAGCTATTATATACATTATAATTATAATTATTTAGGGTCTTTTTATCATTTACATTTACATGCCCGCACAAGACTAATATCATAGTTAATTACCATTACAATATTAATCGAGGGTAGGTCTTTGGGATTTTACAATCCTGTCCATTTTAAAATAAAATCATCCTTGGTGTTCACACACTTTCAGGTGTCATGTTCAACAACATTACACTATTTCATGTGCATTGTTTTCATTATATTATTTTGCGGATTACTACCTTTTAGTTGCACCAACATCCTTTCAATTTTGTATTAGTATCATATTCATGTTATTTGTCCTTTCCATTGCTTCAAAAATGTTATTTTCTGCGAGGCCCGGTTACTTTAGAATTGAGGGCATTCCTACAATATTTACTAGTTAACAAGTGTATTAAAATATTTTTCTAGGCATAAAGATATTCTTAAATTTCTCAAATATATATAAACTATTTATGTTGCCACAATACTTTAATGGTTATCCTTTTCTTCATTAGGATCCCATATGCAACAAGTTTAGGTAATTGGTTATAATCAAACACACCCATTCACACCCTTGATCCAGTGAGTGCATGAAAATTCTCCCCTTCCTTCCTGTTTCTCACCATTTCAATATCCATAAAATCCCCTTCTTTGGTAAATTTACTTAACTAAGGTTTTCATATTGGAGATACTGTCAGAGTATTATAGACAAGGAATTATAGCAACTTTCTCCCATTTCGATGTCAAGGAAATTCCCTTCTTCAAGAAATCTACTTGATTGAGATCCTCTTGTCCTAGGTTCCAATATCACTTGAGTGGTCTTGTTCACGGGCTCTCTAATTTACATCCTTCAATTTTTCTAATCAGGGAATTCACCCTATGATTATAAGGATATATTACATGGAATACTCCCAAGTATTTCAAATTAACACTCTAATTTAAAGCCATCATTTATGTCACATCCCTTGTGGGTTAATTCCCCTTGTAAACATTTCCATGTAATTATGTAAACATAAATTAAAATAGTTGAGAGAGTGACACATATGTCGCTGCTTGAGGAAATTGGTTATTTTAAATATCATTCATGGGCTATAGAAGTGGTTTTAAAGGGATGAGTGTGTATTAAATTTAGTTGGAAAAATGAAGGATGAACCCATATGTCATTTGGGAATATCTACAAGCAAGAAAAGGAAAAAATATTATAGAAATGCATGGGTTGCTCTTGTAGTACAATGTGTTGATAATACTATAGTACAAAAATCAAAAGAAGGGCCATATTGACAGTGGGAAACAAGAATAGAACCACCATGATTGATATGCTATATAGGAAACAAGACATGCATTCCCACACTCAAGCAAGCATATAGATGCAATAGGAAAATGGGAGACCAAGAGGCTCTTAGAGGAAAAGATTGATTCTTTCATGGAGACGAAACCATTATTGAAATTAATTATCATGCATTGAGGGGGAGGCATTCGATTATTCCATTCATGAAGTATAAGAGTCATCTATGGGAAAAGAAAAGTAATAAATTGCTCATGAAGAGGAAAGGAATAGAGAAATAAATTCAACAGAGATATAAAAATTCATTATAGAACTTTTTAGGTCTAAAATGGGCCTCTTGAGAAAAATGTACAACCGAAATAAAATTTATAAGAACCAACAGGATTCAATATTAAGATTTCAACCATTGGGGGATGATTCACCATTTTTGGTGTAAAATGGTAAAATATTAGAAAATAATAAAATAATAAAACTATTTTTTAAAATTATCTCCCTCAGGTTCTACTCAAATTTTGAGTGGGAGTACTCGTTGGATGCAAAATTTAATTCTTAATTCAAGGAGTAACCATATTGCATAATTTTAATGGACCCCGCTAGATGAAAAATTAGAAATACATGAAAAAACGTAATTCCAATCACATTCAATCACATTTTTTCATGTATTTCATGTTTTTCGTGTAGCAGGGTCCATTGAAAGTATGCAAGATTGTTACTCATTGGATGAGGAATTAAAATTTACATCCAATGAGTGTTCCTCCTCAAAATATGAGTAAACCCATAGGGATATAAGTTGAAAATATGATTTGAAAAAGTAGTTTTTTCTGTTTTCCCTCTAAAATTTGATGATATAATATAATCTTATTTTATTATTTCCACTATTATTTTATAATTTCCTTAGGAGGCCAATTTTAGACCTCACAATTCCCCTAATGAGACTATAAACAAACTAGGTGATGAATCCAAGAGGGTTTTCTAGTGGAGGTTAAAGAGAAATGGATTTACAAGGACTAATAAAGCCATCGAGAGTGGTTTTCTTTGGAATGAAGAACCCACAAGGGGTTTTGTGGAATGATGAAGCTACAACCTAGGAGAAAAATATACTCAGGTACTGGTGGTTAAGGAAACACCTATACAAATTATCCAAAGGGATTCAATCTGATATTTAATGTACTAAAACAAAATATTGAATCCTTATACAAATTGCGGAAGCCAATTATGATCGAAAAATCACATAAGAAGTAAAATAAATAAATTATAAATTACACAACATAAGATGTATCTCGGGAAGAAACTTCTCAAAACCCCATTATCTATATATTTCATAAATTGAAGACCATGAAACAATACAATGTTATCTCCCTCACTGAGAAACCTCTACACTCTGTTGACTGGCTCACTCTGATCTAGGAAAAATCTGTCCAATACTTAACCAATTTTCAGCCTCTGTCTGACCAGCCTTGCTTACACATTATTGGAGGAATTGCAGCCCTATTTATAAGGAAATTCACAAGAATTAATTTCACAATTCCTTCAAGGAAAACTAATGACCTCATGCATGACTTGTACAATTTTCTAATTATACAACTAATAGTTATCTTTTATTTAACCTCAATCTGAACTGAGCCTTCCTTATAACTAATATGAAAGAAATATTTATAATGAATTATCAGTTAATTTATTCATCACTACATGTGAATTAAATCTTATTTAATTCACTGGACCAATCAATTGCACATCTCTCAGTTAGAACTAGTTAAACTGATTTTAACTGAATTAATTGAGTTGACTAATTACAACTGAAATAAATATAACTGGACGCCCTAAAATCTAGGGAGAACTCTACATGGCTCCAGTTTTACCTACAACTAGAATTATCTAAGCTAAATAATTCATCCTAACTCAGTTAGCACTTACAAGATATTATGAGATGACATTACAATTTCTCTTCAAATTTTATTAGGGGGGAAATAAATCAAAAGGCCTGTTTGGGTGCCATTATTGGTGCCATTTCAACACTCCCTCTCAACCAGAAAGGGATTATCTTCTGTCGTGGTCTTCTCTCTATGGAAATTGAATTTTCTTCTTTCCAGTTCCTTTGTCAATATGTCTACATCTTTCTCCTCCGTGGGAATGTACACTAATGGCATAATCTTCCTCTACACACGATCTTTGAGATGGTGATACTGGATATCAATATGATTGGACATATCATGAAAAATTAGATTAATCGATAGTTTGATGAAACTATGGTTATCACAATATATCACCTTTGGATCCATCTATGGACCAAAAAAACCAATGACTATCTTCGTCATCCAGATTCCCTTGCATGTTGCCTGACTGTCTGTCATGTACTCTACTTCTATTGAACTAAGTGAAACTAATTTATGTTTCCTGGTGTACCAGGAAATTGTTGTTGATATTATGTTGAATATGACTCCATATGTGCTCTTCCTATCATATGGACTCCCTGCCGATTCTACATTGTTGAAGTGTTAAAGCTTCACTCCCTCTGTTTGTTTGTATGATAGCCCATACTCGGTACTGGCTCTTAGGTATCTCAACACATGCTTGATTGACATAAAAAATACCTTGGTAGGCTTAACCATAGCTTGACTAATCTGGTTAAATGTGTAGAATATTTATGGTTGTGTGTTCACTAAATACATGAGTGAACTCACAAGCTTCCTATAAACAATAACATCCACTACTTTTCCTGAAGTAGCGTCCTCCTTCCTCTAGTTTTTATGCTAGAGGAGTCTTCATCAGTTTGCTTCCCTCCATGTGGAACTTCTTGAGGGTATCGTTGGAAAACTTGCCCTAAGATAGAAATAGCTCCCCATCTCTTTGCCATATTTCCAATCCCAGGAAATAGTGCAAGAGCCCCATGTCCTTTTGGTCTCAAATTATCTTGCAAGATACTCGTTGCAAGACTAGATGAGATGCTCATCATTTGTCAGTATCAGATCATTGAAATAAAGTACAATAATGAAAATCTTAACTTCTACCAAAATATGATAAAGGTTTGCATATCCTTCACTCATGATGAATCCCAACCTAGTGAAATTATTTTTGATCCTGGTGTACCAACTACGGGATGCTTGCTTCAACCGATACAGTTCTCTCATGAGTCTGCACACATGTGACTCCATGTCTAAGGCCTGAAGGCCTTATGAATGTTGAATGTACACCTCTTCCTCAATCACCCCATTGAGGAACATTTTATTTACATCCATCTGATGTATTTTCCATCCCATCTCTGCTAAGAGTTCAAGGATGGATCTAATTGATGAGTACCTTGCGACTAGTGCAAAAATATCATAATAATCAATCCACTCCACCTAAGAGAACCCTATAGCCACAAATATAGTCTTGTGCTTCTCCACACTCCCATATGCTACTTGCTTCACCTTGTAGACCCACTTGGATCCTACAACTTACTTCCCCTCTCGTCTTGGGAAAACTTCCCATGAACTGTTTCTGATAATGGAGTCATACTCCTCAACCATGGCATCAACCCAAACTTGTTGTTGCACTGATTCCTCGAAAGAGTATAGTTATATATCTATAACTTACATCATAAGATCCATGTATCCATTATACCGCTCTGGGGACCTTCTATGCCTACATCGTGATGTGGGTGCTCCCACATTCTCTCTCGCATCTAGTAAAAAAATTTCAGCCTCTCTGGTGTGCTTCCTTCCATCTCTAGTGGATGGCCCTACATGAGTGGGTTCTTCCACTCTCAGTTCCTTTTCTTGTGGCTACTACAAATCTTGAGGTTATTCTTTTGGAGCCAAGAGTTCCTCAACTGCATGCAACTGTAGCTCCCTCATAAGGGAAATTCACATGGCCTTTTCTTCATTAAATTTCACATCTCTCCTGACCATTGTCATCCTATGTACTGACAAGTAGACCTGATAGTTGTGAGGTGTATCATTTTACCCCAAAAATATCCCCAACTTTGATGCTGGCTCTAGATTCTTCCCGAAATCTTTGGTTACATGGAAATAAATTGATGTACTAAACATTTTTAGATGCGACACATCTGGTCTACCTCAAAAAGCTTCCTCTAGTGTCCTCATCCAAAGTATTTGAGGAGGACTTATTTTCTACACAAATACTATTGTATTGCATGCTTTTGACCACATATCCAATGGTAGGACCTGATCATGCACATAGCTAGTGTTTCTCCCACAATATTTCTGTTCTTTCTTTCTGCAACCTTGTTACACCAATTTTTTTTCATCTAACTAGTTACTATTAGATGGACCAAAGAACACCATGTAAGACCAATTTTACCCTAGTAAAATTGCTTTCACTATGAAAAATAACTTAGTAATCCATAATTTATTAAATTGGTTCTGGTATAAACAGGAAACCCCATGAGGAATAATCGATTAAATCCTTATTTGTTTGATTTTACTTAAGGGATAATTAATTAAAAAACAATTTGATTAATATTCCTGGTCATATTTAACCTAAAACAAGAAAATTAATTAGATAAATCATTATTTATCTTATTATTTTCTAGGAATAATTAGTTAAAATACTATTTAAATAATATTCCTTGTAAATTTGACTAAATCATTAATAAATAATTGAATAAATCATTATTTATTTAACTATTACTCAACCACATCCTCAAAATAATAAATAAATCATTTATTTATTTTGGAAATAAAGGGATTTGACCAAATTCAAATTCTTTTTCCCTCCAACAAAAATAATAAAATATTCCATAAAAGTTGGATCTAGATTTGGTGAATAATATTTTAATTATGCACCAATATCTAGACTAACTCAATATTTTGTTATAAATAGAAGGGATTTTTATTCATTCACTACCTTTTGTGGCCTAAAGATCACTCTGGATCTATAATTTTGGTCTGACTTTGATCCTCGATCATTGTCATATTTTTCTACTTTTTGCTTGTGAGCTCCCCTTCAGTTCCTTTTTTTTTTGGGTTTTCTACACCATCAAGAGAGAGAGATCTTAGATCTGAAGCACCAAGGACATACAAGAACCCATCCCATTGAGGGGGAATGGTAACATGTTTCTATGTTCCCTTTAGAGGTGTCATAACACAAAAAAATTCTTTAAATTCTTTTGTCTACTTCATTGGATGCATGGAGCAACTCTTGCTTATTATTTGTGTTTAATATCCTTAACTGTATAGATATGGATTTCTGTAGCATTTATTTTGATCACTAACTGTAGATATAAGGAAATTGATATCCATATTTGATGTTAGGGTTGTTTGTTATGCACAACTAAAGTGAGTTCTTTTGGTCCGCTTGCAATTAGAATTCACACTGACAACTGGTGACTCTGCTGAGGATTATAATTACGACCGTTGTCGTTTTTCAGATCCTTACATGACTAGCTACTTCAAACCCTAGGGGTTTTATTCAGATTCTTATTTTTCATTTTTTGATGTTGTTTTTAACCTTTAAAACCCTAAAACAATAAAAATTATTACTTCTGTGTGTTTCTAGGCCTATAGCACAGGTAATAGGTACTAGCCGCAACAGAGATAGCAACTTTTTCTTAAATCAGCTCCCGAAATAGCTGGAAGTTTAGGTCACACTTTTTGGGTCAAAACCTGTGAGATTAGCCTTCACGACACATAAAATAGCCTAAAACCTGTAGCCTCAACAGAAAACAGGTCAGAACCTGTGACCTATACTTTTTGCGGGAATATTTCTGTGATTTTTCTGGTTTTTTTTTGGGCTACTGTTCATGGTTTTCTAACCTCCCTATCCACCCATCTTCAACGTGTACTTGATTATTTTTACTCTTCGAAGTAGGAACCAAGCCCCTTAGGGCTTCAATACGCTTCCAAATTTTTAGGAGGAGTTTAGCTGAAGCAGGTATTATGATATTTCAGTGCATTCAACCATTTTTCAGATCTAAACCTGTACATTCAGATCCATTTCAGATCGGTTATTCATCCATCCAAAACACTTATTTTCAATTTTTTTTGGTCCCCCTTTAGGGTCCCCTCCGTTTCCCTTGAAGTTGTAACTTTTCACCACCTTTTTTGCAACACTTTTCCCTCTGGTTTTTTTGTTGTTTTCTTCACCTATTTCCAGAAGATCTGACCCTTACATCCCTGTCCCTCCCGAATTTAGATCCATTGGCCATTTTGTGTGTTTTGACTAGATTTCACCCACCCATATACTAGTTGTTAGGAAGCCCTCCTCCTTGGGTTTAAATTGATGCATATTTAGCTGTTTATTTTTTTTCATATTCAGTTTCTTTACTGTCATTTTCATATTTATTTACAGTTATACATCATCTTTTTCTTTTTTCTCTACACACGTCTAGGCTTAAGATAAAATTAACACACTTATCACATACAAACACACCCTAAGTGAAAAGCACCTGGTTTACACTGCCAAGTGAAGACTTAAACATTGTAATCAATTGATCCTGCACCTCCCTGCCCTTGTTTCGACATTGTAATCATTTAATCTTGCACCTCCCTTCCCTTGTTTTTCTCTCTTCCTTCTGTGATCCGTGTCTATTTTCCATCATTTCTCCCCCAAGGCATTTATCCCAAAGACTCCTAGGATTTTATCCTCAGTTTCCGTTAGGAGGAATTACTCCTTCACGTAGGGTTCAAGCTCATCCTCCACCCAGTCCCCATTCTCACTCTGCTTCTAGTTCATCGGGTTCCCCTTCTGGTTCTATTATTGGTTCTCCTCCACCTTTCACCTACACCATTTTTGGTTCAGGACCTACCGCTTGCAGCAACCCTGGCCCTAATGCTGGGAATGCTACTAGTGGTGCCGCAATAGGAACTATCCCGGCTGCTCCATTGCTTCCTTATATGGTGGGCCTAAGCCTTCTCGATTTTAGCTAGTTGATCAATGACCCCATACACCATGATCCTGGTTGACCTGCTATGCTAACCAAGCTCCCTTCAGACATCCCCAAGTTTGAAGCAACTGCTGGAGAGGATCCTACCAACCATGTTTGTTCTTTTCGCATGTGGTTTTCTTCTAACTCCAACACCGATGACTCTGTCCATCTTTGGTTATTCCAGTGTACGCTTAGTAGCGAAGCTTCCAAGTGGTATGTTGACCATACCTCCTCCTCTCATACTAATTTTGTGACTCTTGCAAGGGATTTTCTATCTTACTTCCAGCTTCCCATTCGCTATGACACTGGTACCAAACTCTTGACCTCTTTCCATCAATTATCTATGACCTGGCTATCTGACCATGTTCAAGAATAGTGGAGAAGAAAGAGCCTATGTCAAGCCCCTACCTTCGAAGGCCCTGTCTACATGGGCTGGCTCCTCAGAAGGATTTTGCCTACTATTGGCAAAGATGTCGCATCTCACTTCCCTTAGACCAAGGAAGTTGCCCTCCAGATTGAGTTTAAATATGACCTGATCTACGTAAAATTTGGTAATGTTTATATTGTCTTACCTGATCTCCCTAGACCCAGTCATGCCAATGCACTTGGAGCAACCCATGCCACCGAAGGTATCGTTGGATCCATTTCACATCCGTACACTCATCCTCCCGTGGGTTATGGTTTCCCTTAGGGAGGGGCCAACTCCTCCAGCACTTTCCACCCTCCTGGTTGCATGTGTCTAGGATACAGCATGCCTCCTCCTTTTGCCCAACCTGTTCACCCAAATTTTTCCCAATATCCTTATTATTTGTATTCGCAACCTGGTGCTCCAGCTCCTTCAACATTACAACCTCAGCCTCCCTTTCCTTCTCAAGCTCCGCAACAGAAGCCACCACCCCCTTAGAGTCAGGTGTATGCACAGAAGGGTATGACTAATCCTCCTACTTTTGAAAAGAAGAGGAAAGGAAACGAGAACCAATCTCACCCCTATAAATCAGTTTACAATCCCCAAGGGAATTCACCCAACACTGCAACCCAACAACATGGTACTCAACCCAAGTAGGATAGACCCATTCACATGAATAAACCTTATTCTTGTTGCGGTGTCTATGGTCATTATACCCATGATTGTCCTATTTTACCTTAGATGCATCAGATGTGGAAAGCTCAAGCATCATCCAGAGGAAAACAAGCCTCCCCTTCTAATGTTTCCCCTACTCAACATGATGTGTTTACCAATCCTTTCCCCCAGCAAGGATATGTGGCTGCCCAACCCCCTGAAAGTTAGGCAGCCACTCAGCCTCCTTCATTTGGTACCTCTGATTACCAGATCCTTATGATGAACTCTGACCAACATAATACTGCCGAACTCAACCTTATTACTCAGTCTCGTTAGTACAACAAGCCCCCCGCTATGTCTTTTACTGAGCCCCCATCTTTTGGTCCCACAAAACCTCTTTTGAAACCCAATGGTCCTTTACTGATCCCTCAGCCTAAGGCACATGTTCATACCAGGATCCCCAAGGGACCATTATGCCGAAATGCTACCTCCAGTAAAGCTTCCCACTCGTACAATATATGAGATGACTTGACACAATCCCCTACTACCATGTCAACGCTGGAAGTCCTCCAGTCGTGCCCTTCACAACAAAAATCTATACTAACTGCAATGGGCACTATGGATCCTTCAAATTATTGTTTTATTTTCTTTGATGTTGATCGGTGAGAACATCCCCCCATTCCTGCTTCTGTCGCCTTCCAAATATATGTGAATTCCAACGTGTCCCGTTGTATCACTGGTGAGGGGGCATCCACCTATGTGATGTCTGCTTTGGTTTGGAAGCAACTTGGATCTCCTGAGTTTTCCCCTTCCACTATCACCCTTCGGGTGTGGGATGGCCACTCTTCCTAGCCCCTTGGCATGTTCCACAATTTTCCTATTACTCTTGAGGGAAAGACCGTTTGTGTTAACATTGAATTCATTGATGCCCCCTTAGACTACAACATTATATTGGGTCGTAGCTACACTTATGTGATGTCTGCTGTCCCATATGCAGTTCACTGTAAGGTGTGCTTTCCTCCCAATGGAAAGATTGTCACCATTGAAAATATTACGAACCGAAGTCTCAGACCTCTCGTGAGTCCATTATCTCTTCGGTCGCTAATAAACAAGCAGTCGAATTGATGACAAGTGTCTCACCCAAAGACTATAAATATCCCTATTTTCTTGGTGCATTCCTGGTCTCCCCCCTCCTATCTCTGATCCTAGCTTGTCAAATGTTTTCATGATGCAATAATCTCGATCTGACCTCAAAATAAATAGTTCGACTAGCCTACAGCCTTGCCCTCCGCAACCTTCTCCTAGTACTTCGACTCAGCCTTGAGGACCCCCTCGTCTAGGCCCCTCTTCTATAGCTAGTGTACATGATCCTATCTACCCTCCTAGAAAGGTTCCACCTAGCCTTAACCATCTTGGAGATGTTCCGCCCGGCCACTACCCCTTTGGTCAGATATCGTTTCTTGCTCCCCCTCTTGGATTATTTTTGATACCTGTTATGGCTAACTTGTCTCTTCTTAACATGACCCTGGGGATCCTAGTCTGGTAAGTTGATCCCCTAGCCACTATCTCGCCTGGTCAGGCCAAAACTTATACAGCTTTGTCCCCAGTCCAACCGGTTGCCATGACCCCTCCCTTTGCTTTTGTGCCTCAGCCACTTGAACAAGACCCTACTCCTATTGCAAAAGCCTCTAGTGAGGGGGGTAAAGCCTGAAGAAGGAACCCAATGGCAGGGCCACCCAGATAACCCCTAATCCTCCTCAGCCTCCAAAGCGTACCCATTTATGTGCTTTATGTGATGTTGTCAGTCACACCACCCATAATTTTCCTGAACTGCCTCATATCAATCCCATGTTTATTTTCATGTTTTCTGAGTCTAAGGTCCCTGAAGCCTCTATTTATTTCATGACTACAGCCAAGAACCCCAAGAATGTGCACACCAACCATCCTTGTGCTTTGTTGGATCTCCATCGCCATTATACACACCTCTATCCCCACCTCAAAGAATACCGCAACTCCTTAGAAGTAGTCCGTCAGTACGAGATCGACCACCATGAGTACGCCTCCCCTTTACTTGCGCATTATGCCACAGGCAAGCTAGAGGACACATTCACTCCCATTGATATTCCCCCTCTCGATTTTGAGCTGAAGGAGTGTTCGACCACTATACTCTACCTGTCATCGTCTATGAGATCCCCAGTGGTTGTCCCGTCTGGGAATTCTCCTTCTATTTCACCTGACCTCCCTTTAGCGATCACCCTAGGCTCAACATCAGTGGATCCCTTATCTACATTTTCTTATGTTACCCTCTGTGAAGATGTGCATGTGAACCTGTATTCTCATGATGATGATCTAGGTAGCTTTTTCACGTCATGTGGTTATCCTTCCACCAGTCACCCCATCTTCTGTTGTGATGATGACATCATGGAAGCCTTTTCCACCGATGAATTCATCTTTCTCTCCCATAAGAGGAATGGAACCATCTGTTTCTATGGTGACTTCGTGACATGAGCATAAGCTTCCCCCAAGGCATCTCCCCCACACCATCCACCTTTCAGTGTGCGGGGGGTAGAGATCCTACCCATAGCATTACCTCTAGTAGTGCTTGTTTGATTTCTGCCTTGCATTTAGGTTTCCATCATTGTTCATCATCCTCTCATTTATTGTCTTGTGGCAATTTTCATATGGACCCTTCTTCCACACCATATATCGGTTATGCCGATGGTGCAAGTTGCTACTCCCAGAATCTAGTCTCGGTAGCCTGCGCCATTTTCACCCCCTTACATTTGATTGTCCTCTCTAACGGCGTATTGGTTATGCCACCATTAATTAGGCTGAATATGATGCAGTGAGAGGCTTGTTAGTTTATTCCCTTAACCATTACATCCTCCACCTTCATGTTCATTTAGATTCCTTTCTTCTTGTCATGCAATTGAATTGTGTTTATCATGTGCATAATCCTCTCCCTTTTAGAAGATATTTACAATGAATATTTTGATGCTGAATTTGAAATCATTACATTCAGTCTTGTACCTAGAGCACAAAATGACTATGTAGATAGCATTGCAAACAATATTCTATATTGGAATTTATCACATAAAACAATATCCACAATATGTGTCGTTCAAAATTTTTTAGAGTCCATAAAATCTGATACATATGACATGCCCATAGCATGTTACAAAAAATCAAAACTGTGGGCACCTCATGCCCTAGTAGGGCCCCAGGCCAATGGCTCGGCTCCTACAACCCATAGATCGTGCATCCCATTTCTAACCATCGCCATGTGCCACATGACTCCTCGCCACTCGGAGGGTAGACCAATACATTGCTCTATGTACTGGTTGGCTAGGTCGTGCCAGCCACACTAAGGAATTCTGGTCATAAGACTCTCACATATATGACGAATGTCCTCTAGGAGGGCCACAACATCCTCATTTTGTGGACCCCTTGATCCGCTAGGTCCTACATCTCCTGATACTGTGGGATGTACCATATACCTGGCCAATTTTACCGGTGCTATATCTGCATACCAAAAGTCAATGAATCAATACCATATACAATATTCTGAAAATTTAAAATGCACATAAAATATAAGCAACTTGTCACTTACCATCGGGGCCCCATGCTCAACCAGGCCGCAGTGGCAAGTTTGGGTCCCCATGATAATTCATCCCACTATAGGGATAGTAGTCTATGTACAGTGGCATCTGATCCCAATGTAAAAATAACTCGGGTTAGAACACCCGTCTGTCTGCCCCATCTCCCCCTCTACGCAGTAGCCACCCCCAGTGGCGCATCCTGGGCTTTCATGGGCCCCCATTCTAGATCTGTATACGAGGCCGAAGTGTTGGGATCTTCTCAAAGAAGAGCGAGCACAACATTGCTCCATATGCACAGTCATGGTTCACCTGTTGCTTCCATAGCAACAACTGTCATTTCAATGAAGAAAACAACATTTGGGCCCACCCATAGTAGGTACCACTCAACACACTCTTAGCAAGCATCATCTGACCCCCAATGATGTGGTGGATAACCTGGTTTCCTAGGATACGCAGCACCGCTGCGGCCCTGGCACGAGTCTCTAGCCTCTCTGGATCTCCGATCGGTATCTGTGTCCCTTCCACATGGAGACCCAGTTGACATTGGTGCTCTACAAACTCCATAATGTTCTGCCCTCATGGTAACACTGGCTATGTGTTTCCCACCATCCCAAGTGGCAGTAGACAAGTCAGGAAATATATATGCTGGACAATGAGCTTGATTCGATGCCCCTGAACTATAAATATCTCATGATCCGAATCCCAATAGCTAGAAATTCGGGCCAACAAGGGCTCTACTGCTCTCATCAAAGGGTTCTCCCCAAACTTCAGGACCCCAAACCTGGCCAGTGCAGTGCGGACACCATGATCCTCTCAAATCTTAGACTGTAATGTGTCTAGGTCTCTCTCTCTCTCCAGTTGATCCTCAAATCTTCCATATCTACACAAAACCATAATTTTTGTCAATGTACAGAAAGGAAATACTGCATCATAACCATAAAATCCCATCTCTCAAATAAAACCATCACTAAAAATCCCTCTCTCTGATAGGTCGCACTTTTCAGGCCATTCCTGGGAAAATTCGCAATTTTCTGCCCAAAACCTACTACCCAGGTCGCAGATAATGCCCCAAAAAGTGTGACCCAGTCGTGAGGAAGAGAAGGGGTATGTTCTCAATCTCTGGGTGCCTAAATTGAACTTTTAATCCATTGAATTGAAAGAGTAGGGTTAAACCTCTTACTTGCAACTGATAGATCTCGATTCCAACGGTTGATTTGTCCACTACAATAACCGCAAGATTTAGGGCCTTTTCTCCTCTCGACATTAACAACATCTACACTTGCAAATGAATCAAATTGGAGGGAAAATGCCTTATTAAAAGAAACACCCTAGATTTTTCTTTCACTAGCTGCAACCAAACCGTAGCTTGGTTTGAAAAACTATCAAAATCGTTGGAGAGCTCTCACGAGCTCTCCAATGGGTATCCTTTCATTTTTTGTGATTTGATACTTCACCTGGACACATTTATTCCAAGAAGGGTTACTTCACCACTCCTCAAAATCGAATTTCTTCGCTTGAAACACTTGTACTTCCAACACCACCTTGCCTTCATACTTGTCCATTCTCATGTTGATTTTTGTCGTGAATAACCATCTTGTACTCGTGCTTTTATGGTCCCCACTGGATCTGTTCTGTATAGCAGCATCATTGAGTCACCCTTGTTTAGATCCTCCGAGCTAATTCATCATCGCATCGATGGAGTCTGTACTGAGTCCCATTGTATCTCGGTACAATCCTCCATCGTTCATTTCTTTGTTCCTCCCTCGCATCGCTTATTTTTTCCTACAGTCATACTGTCCCCTATCCCCTCCAGTGTCAATTCAGTAGCTGCCAGGTCATCCATTCCCTTTATGATCTAACAAGGTGTTGTGACCAGCAAAAACCCCCCTTTTATTTAATATTAGTAATAATACTAAATAAATGGGGACCCTTAGTTAAAAAATCCAAAAAAATAAATTATGATTTGTATTCCTTTTCAAATAAAACTTTATATCATAAACTTAGGGAAATTCCGTAGAAAAACCTTAAGAAACACTTAAGTTTATGATAGATTACAATAAAAATTTTCTTTAAACGAAATAACGCATCCATCGCAAATAGTAAATTTCTTTTGTAAAACTGAAATTGCGATTTTGCGATATTGCGATAACGTGATCCCAAAACGCCTATACCGGTCGCAAATCACAGATCACAGAAATATGTTAAATGAATACTTTTTGATTTACGATATTTGCAATTTGCGCTTTTGCGCCATTTGCAATTTGCGCTTTTGCGCCATTTGCAAAATTGCGATGGTTACGTTTTGCGATATTGCGATATTGCGCAGCAAATCACAGATCGCAATGTCGCAGATTCATAAAAGCGCGTTGTTTAAAGAAAATCCTCCCATAAATCAATATCTGTTTTGTGCTTTAATGATTGGATTAAATGAATGGATTGTCAATTAATGGTAAATAAGATTTTGTTTTGATCGAAAGGTCGTTTCACGTTAAAATAATATATTTCATCCGCCTTCGCATTTAAAACTATCTCATCACCTTTCTTATACCATTACTCTCATTTAACTCGTAAAACGCAGGCACGAAGGAGCAAAAGTCTATACAAAGAATTCACAGAACATTATGGGTAAGAAAGAGAAGAGCTCAAATTCTGAAAACAGAGAAATGGCTTCACTGTATACAGACACTGCTTGCAATAAGGATGTCGGTATAACCACCTGGAAAGGAATGTATAATTTGCTCGAAGAAGAAAATCCTGTGGTGATGCAAGTTGCGGCTACAGCAGGTTCCAGTAATTCATCTGAGGCAACCCTTAAAGAACTAGCTTGCTCATTTCTGCATAGGATAGCGGCGAGGCCAAGAATCCTTCCGTATACAGACATGGTGAAATGGGTGATGGACAGCACCGATATTTCAGACAGGAAATTTAGAACTCCAACTCAAGAGCTGATCGGGTCGTTCACTACGGAAGATTTGAGGCTGATGTATCAGTTTCCGGAACCTCAGGCGACTTATAATAAGAAATTTATAGAAGATTTTGCCAGAGAACATGCAAATTTGTCGGAATGCACACAGGAGTCGACCAAAAGAGATGAACCGTTGAAGAAAAACAAACACGGTATGTACAGTACTGGTTCACTTACCTCTCCATATTATTTTGCTGCTGCCATGTTATGCAGGATTTTTGGAAAGCCTGACATAAATATGATCTTTCCTGAATGGCTCCCTTTGTTGAATGCTGTCGTTAATTCTACAATTGTAGACTGGGCCAAAATCTTATCTAATAATTTGACCACTGTTATTTTCCATTATCGGTCTAAATGAAGTGTTTCTCAGCGGATTTATCCGCCTTTTTATTTATCTGCCTATGTCATGGACGCTATCTGTTTTGTTTCTAAATTCCGTGATGGGTTGGCAATGGACAATCCATGATCTTTTTCCTATTCATGTGTATCATAAGGAACTATGGGAGTCTAATTTTGTCCCTCATTTTTACCAAATTTTCCATGGTATAATGCTGCCATTGTACAGAATATTGCATAATAAGGATGCCCCAAGATTATCCCCAGAAACAGAGGTCGACATTCTCCCTGTCGCGAGATGGTTTGGAGAAGAGTTGTTCACTTATGTTAGGGTTTTTGGAAGTTCTGCTTCCCCCCATGTTTTACCCCTATATGTTCCGGATAGACTTGTTGCTCGAGAGATTGCTTATCAAACTTGTGGTCAGGGAGGGTTGACCAAGGAATTAAAAGAGAAGAAGAAAGGCATTTGGCCACAATTTCCCATAAACTGTGGAACATTTTCACTGTTTGATGTTGGTCACGCATTCAAAGAGGTAAGCAACATTACATGCTTACAATTGTTCAAATTTTCGAGAAGGTTATTTGACCCAAATAATATTGTTAAGAATTTTACCAATGCAATCAGAGTAAGGGAATTTTCCGGGGAACATGATCTTTTTGATGATATGTTCCAAACAAAAGGTTCATTTAAAGAAGTTTTGAATTCAGCTCAAATGCAGTTATCTCCAGAGGAATTCCAGGAATTTAAACTTTACAGAGAGAGAAGACTAACTACTATTCCTTTGGAAAATCTACGCTTGGAACCCGCAACGGAACAAACTCCTAGTGTTAGTCTTAACGACAGTTCGAGTACAGATAAATCTAAGTCAAAATCTGAAATAGAGACTTCTGAACGTTCCAATAAGTCTAATGAAAAGGAAGATAAAATTGAAGAATCAGTGAAAGATTCTGCTCAATCGAAAGAACTTCTTCAACATCAAATTTTGACTTCTCAACAGATAAATCCTCCTCCTACCAATGTACAGCAACATTCAGTCACCATTGAATTAGAAAAAGAATGGGAAAGCTTTAATCAATTGATTAATGTAGAAGGACAGAATGTACAGACCCCTGTACAGACAACCAAAGTTTTGAGCACAGGAATAAGTAGCACAGTTACAGTGACTGAGCACATACCTATCACACCCTCCTCTGAAATTGTACTTAATGTAGAGGACATTCCTCCTCTAGATGTATTTTACAGCCCAAAATACAAAGTAGTAGTGAAGAAACAAAGAAAAAAGAGAAAGTTAGAAGGTGCAATTGCTACTGAAGCAGAACAACTAGATGTCTTGTGGAAGGATCCTGCCACAGAGCCTACCGATAATCTTGCTAAGTTATCTCAAATGAAAGGGGCTTATGCTTCTGCAACTATTGACAAAGCATTTGAGATACAACTCTTATTAAATGAAAAATAAGAACAGATAAAAGTTCTACAACAGAAATTGCAACAGGTACAGGCCAATAATGAAGCACAGTTGAAACTTGAAGAGTTACAACAACAACTTCAAGAAATGCAAATTGGACATCAAAAAAGTTTGGCTGATAAAGAAAAACAAATATAGATTATCCAAGATCAACACAAAGATGATCCTAAGATTCCAGAGTTTATTTCAGAAACTATCTCTTTAAACAATCAACTACTGCAACAAGAAGAAGTATTATGCCAAAAAATCTTGCAATGGAATTATTTTTGCCAAGAGAGTGATAAAATCACAAATCATGTCGTAGATTTACGAAATGATTATGATTTAATTAATGAAAATATCAATGATTATTTGGTATGGCAGAAAACAGAAGAAGGAAGAAAAGCTGGTGCACCAATTATTAATGAAAACCATAAAGAAATACTTTTCAATAACTGGGATGCACAAATCAGAAGGGCAGAGAAAACAGTAGAGGAGGCAGCTATAGTAGCAAACAATCTTACTGATTGTGTAAATGATAATTTGCACAAAGCTAATTTGATTTCAAAAACTGTTTCGGGATATCTCCCACAGGCACATCAACTGCAAACAGAATGGAGGCAAAAGGCAGAAGAAAGAGAAAAATCAATCCAAGGGCTGACAAGATTAAACTGGGATTCTTACTGGACATACTTAGTGAAACCACACAGTCAACACAGTGCGCTTAATTGTATCATAAATTCTACTGAGAAGATTGCACCTACACTTGTTGATTCTGTCTTTTCAGGACAGTTGAAATCTGAAGTCGGTCAACCACATCTTCTCAAAACAATTCTAGATGCCTGCAAGTTTAAAGATCAAGTTCATAAGTAGTTAGTTAATAGTCTTTATTTTTAGATTTAGTTTTAATTTTACTGTATTTTTGCCTAGGAAAAGGACGGTCATTTAAACCGAATCCTTAATTTTTGTAATAGACTATTTTTAGATTTAGCTAAGTAGTACTTAAACCCTTCTCATGCATTTAGAGAAGGGTCCTGGATTTTAATATTTTTGACTTGGAGATTACATTTCTGTACTCCACTAGCTTATATATTTTTTAAAAGGATCACATCTGGTGATTTTATGCGGAATTATCTTTAAAGTGTTGCATTTCTGTACCTTGGATTTGATTTTGCATCAAAATTACTGGATTAGAATATCAGATTTCATTTGAAAGCTTTCAAGATGAATAAGGTATTTCTATCTATTCACTGTTGATTTATTTTGTCTTATAATATTCGCTTTAAAATTTGCTATCATTTACAGATATTTATTTTCATAATGTTTCTTTATATATATCATTTTTGAGTATAATTGAAATGTTATCTTTCATAAGTATATGTAGATGATATATTATGATGAATACAATATGCTAATACAACTCTATTTAATTTCTTTTAACAGAGTTATCTTTATTTGTTTCTGCACATTTCGATTTAAATGATAATACATTTTTATGGTTATTGTTCAAACGGAATAATCTGAAGTTGTATTCACATATGATTGCCCGGGTTAGTTTTATAATTTCTTTACCAGTGTTTAGTTTAAATTAAATAGTTTTATTTCAGTCAATTTAGTCCCATTTTCACTCATCCGAATCAACCCATCACCAACCCATTTAGTTATAAGGAAAATGGTCCTTTCAATCCAGTTGGAGCCACCATACCAAACGGATAAGGAGCTGTCCTAAGGTCCCGACCTGGTGGTTTTCCCCAATGTTTGAAGCAGAGATTTTCTAGGCTTCAACACAAGGGGAGTCATCAGATTGCTACACAGTACCCCCCATTCCACCATCATCCCTGGTGCGATTCTATCAGTTGCTCTACTATTATCCCTCATGCCTTAGTTGAGGATCCCTTATTGCCTCACCTATCGTGGACCTCCTTCTGTCGACATCAGCTTACTCATTCTAGAAGACAGGTCTAGAGGGCAGTGTACCTTGGTTCTAGCTTCCAGTATTGTTTAGTGGCTCGGATCAGGAAAAGGGAATCTTTATTTCCTGTTGACTTGATTGTTTCTCAGCTCTAGCTCCTTATGGCATGATCGAGATCTGCATACTTGTTGGTTCAGTGATGCAGTAGATTGTACCAGTGATTCTCAGGTGTGTGTGAGATGTTTCCGACCTCATGAGGGGGTGGCCCTTCAAGTATCCCCCCACATTCTTGGATGACCTCTATAATACACCCTTGGATGCAACTCCACAGATTTGATGGTGTTTGCCTCATTCGGTTGCAGCGCCTTTTAGTTTGCATGTATCATTCAAATTTTGAGAGTCGTTTCCTATTTTACAGGGCCTATTTAGTTGTACTTATATCTTATGTACTTAGATATTATTGTATAAGTCGTAGATACTATCCTAGGCAGAGTATGTATGTGGGATCCATTATCATGTTTTTATCTGGCCCCATATTTATGCCAGCATGTACAATATAGTTCAGTCCCTTGTTTACTAGACACATCATTATTATTTGTACGTTGTTATCTTGGCAGGCATAGGTATGCCTCCCCTGCCTAATGTAGAATAGGTACTCACTCATAAAAGAGACTTTTCACTCCTGTGAGTCTCACCTCCTTAGGGTCTTGTCCTCTCGTGCTTTAGTATACCTTATATTTCTCTCTCTCTGACTCCCCCTTCGGTGTCTAGTGATTGAGTTCTTACAACGTACTTCGGTCATACGATTAGCTCCTAATGCTCGCACGATGGGGGGAAATCTATTACACCAATTTTTGGTCATCTAACTTGTTACTATTAGATGGACCAAAGTACACCATGTAAGATGAATTTTACCCTAGTAAAATTTCTTTCACTATGAAAAATAACTTAGTAATCCATAATTTATTAACCTGTTTATGGTCTAAACAAGAAACCCCATGAGAAATAATAAAATAAATCCTTATTTGTTTGATTTTCCTCAAGGGATAATTAATTAAACCACATTTTAATTAATATTCATGTTCATATTTAACCCAAAAAAGGAAAATTAATTAGATAAATCATAATTTATTTTATTATTTTCTAGGAATAATGATTTAAAACATTATTTAAATAATATTCCTTGTTAAATTTGACTAAATAATTTATAAATAATTGAATAAATAATTATTTATTTAATTATTACTCAACCACATTCTTAAAATAATAAATAAATCATTTATTTATTTATTGTTTACAAATAAAGGAATTTCACCAAATTCAAATTCTTTTTCCCTCCAACAAAAATAATAAAATATTCCATAAAAGTTGGATCTAGATTTGGTTAATAATATTTTAATTATCCACCAATATCTAGACTAACTCAATATTTTGTTATAAATATAAGGGTTTTTTGTTCATTCACTACCTTTGTTGCCTAAAGATCACTCTGGATCTATACTTTTGGTCTGACTTTGATCTTCCAACATTGTCATATTTTTCTTCTTTTTGCTTGTGAGCTCCCCTTGAGTTCCATTTTTATCTGGGTTTTCTACACCATCAAGAAAGAGAGATCTTAGATCTAAAGCATTGAGGACATACAACAACCCATCCCATTGAGGGGGACTAGTAACATAATTCTATGTTCCCTTCCCAGGTGTCATAATATAATAAATTCTTTAAAAATTTGTGTCTTGTTAATTGGATGCATGGAGCAACTCTTACCTATTATTTTTTGTTTAATATCTTTAACTATATAGATTTGTATTTCCATAGCATTTATTCTAACTACTAACTGCAGATCTAAGGAAATTGAAATCCATATTTGATGTTAGGGCTATTTGTTATGAACAACTAAAGTGAGATTTTTTCATATGCTTGCAATTAGAATTCACACTAACAAACCCCATTCTGTTGTGGGTTATGTGGTTCTATCAATTCTGTTCAAATTCATTATGAAGCATAGAAGTTCTTGAATTCGTTAGAGAGATATTCTCCACCATTTTCTCTCCTCAGTTCCTTCAATTTCTTCCATGTATTTCTCTCGAAAGGTGCCTTGAACTCATAAAACTTCGAGAACATCCGATATTTCTTCTGCATGAGGAAGGTTCAACACTTTCTTGAAAAATCATCAACCAAAATCACATAATACCTTTGTTATTTCATTGAAGCTGTCGATAATGGTCCATACATGTCTGATTGAACTCTCTCAATGATCTACTTTTCTTTAATTTCCTTATTGTGAAACGTGGATTTTGTATACCTCCCCAACTTACACCCTTTGCATGTATCTCTCTATGCAAGTGTACCCTTTGGATGTCCTGTAGAAATATTTTTCATGATCTTCAAAGCGCCGTGGTGTAGACGGATCAATCTCCTGTGCCATAACTCAGTGAGGTCTTGCCTCTCCAACTTATCTTTGTTCGTGCTCAAATCAGCACAGTATTCTACATCCAATTTGTAGAGGTTCCTTACTCGAACCTCAATCGTTTTCACATGTATCGTGTATTTGTGACAAAGAAATGCCTTTCCTTCATGGAATATCACATCATATCCATGCTCTTCCAACATAACAACATAAACCAAGTTCTTCTTTAAACCAGGAACATATATGACATCTTTTAATGTGAGTGTATTACTTGACACCCTCTGGAAGGTAATTATACCTACACCGGTAGCGAAATAACTCCCATCATCTCCCATATTGATGTGCATCCAGAGATCCTTCTCCTCCAAGCTACTAAATAATTATTTGTTTCTCTTCATATGGAACAAGGCTCCACTATCTAGGTACCAGATAAAACCCCCTCACTGATATTGACATCATGCATGTGATGAGAGTGAAATCAAACTCGATCTATGAAGCAAGTGCTTCACTAGCTTCTCCTCCCGAGGCCTTCTTGTTGGTATTCTTGTGCAGACCATTTTTAGCATAGTGTCCATGCTCACGACAGTTGAAACATTTGAGATTTTTCAAGTATTTCTTATTTCTTGCCTTTCCAGACTCCAATTTGGAATGGGACGCCTTCCCTTTCCCTTTCTTCACCTTTCTAGCCAAGGAAAAATTATCCTCATCATTAGTCTATGATGAGGATCCATCTCGGGTGCTCCGCCAAATCTCTTCTTGCACCAAGTTGGACCATAAATTGTCCTACTATGGTAGCGTCTTCCTCTCATTCATAGAGAAACTATAACAACTCTTATGAAGGCCTAGAAGTGCTAGGGTCACCAAATCATCCTGGGAAAATATTACCCCAAAACTTCCAAGCACATCTCGACATTTTTTTTTTCCTCAATAAAACTAATTCTATTTATAAAACATATTAATACAAAACTTCTCCAGTTTCAGCTGTGTGAGCCAGAGAACTAGGCTTGATGTCCATGCTTAACATAAAAACTGAACTGCCCTGAGTGGGAAACCAGTTCTTTTGAAGAAAGGTTCACCACCCTTAGAAGGGAAACTGGTGTATAGTTCATGCATTTTAATTTAACAGGAGAGAGCAAACTAATATAGCATACATCTTTTACAGCTGATGAGAGATGCAAAAAACCAAAAATGCTTCCAATGAAGTTGAACATCTGTACCATAGTAAGCTGAAGGAGGCCGAATTCAGTATTCATGAGCTGGGGAGGGCGACTCTTCCACAATTCTGCACCAATACTCGTCTTCTCCATCTTCCATGTCCTTCTTTGGCACACTGTCCTTACTGAAGATGTCCACCTGCATGTTATCTTTGCCCAAGATGGAATGCCCAATTCCAATGGACGCTATAGGATTTGAGATTTCATTTTTTGCCGGAGAGGGTTGAGGGCCAAGCTGGGTGGGAGCGAAGCTGGGTACAGGAGCAGGGGAACAGCTGGCAGATTCCTCTCTAAAAGTAACTGTAACAAAAGCAGTGAGGGTGGGTTTTTCAAGGGAGCAATCAAAGTAGAATTCTGCTCTCTGAGAGGTCTGGCGGAGGGTCTGACTAGAAGGAGCATGAGAAGTAGGGGAGGTAGGCGTGGGAGAGAAAAAAGGAGGATGTTGCGCTGGCTGAGCAGAATGGGTGCCCCTAGGACGGTAGGTGCGACCCCTTTGACTTTGAGAGTCTGGGTAAAGGCCCCAATTGACATCCTCTACAGAAGAGTCAGAGGTTGAACTGGTGGATGGGCATGGGCAGGATATGCAACGTCTGCTCGCCCCATGATGACATCGCATCTGATGTCGAAGCTGAGGCATTGCCACAAAGATATGCAGGGGGTGCTTGGGGCAGTAGGAGCAAATGGTATGCGAGGGAGACCATTGTAAATCGGAAAACTGAGAATGCAGACAAGAATTCAAATAGCAGAAATTACTCTGAGTGAAATGATAACCTGGAAGAGTTTCCAAAAAGCCAAGGATGGTGCAACATCACCCAGTCTAAGTGCGAGCACTCGGCTCAGCACATGCAGTTGGGCATGCTCCACACACTAGAGACGGAGGGCCGCATAAGACGCAATAACAAGTTGAATTCTTCGAAACAAACTCCATATGAAGCTGAACAGACGGATCGGGGTGGTAAAATGGCAAGGCGGATGGAGTGAATGCTGTGTAGACTGGCATATTTAATGCATGAGTAATGACGCCGCAGGGGGCCATATGGCCATTACGTGCTACTGCCCTCGGGATTTGCTAGGGGACTAATGTCCCATCACTCCAAGCCAACATCCACATCCGGAGAAGCTCATCTCGACATTGAGTGAACTTCATCAAGTATTTTTGGATCATGTCACCCTTCTCCATCTTGTATTTTAGCTCCAACTTCTTATGGTTGCTTCTATTCTAAAATAGATATGAATAAGCCTTCCACATATTATATGGAGTCACCTTTCCATGGAGGTTCGAGACAATATTATCTCGATCTCCTTCTAACAAGATCTTTCTCGCCTTTTCTACATTCTTCTTCCATGCATCAAGAAGTTGAGAATCTATTGTTGTGGACTGGGGAATATCACTGAATATGAATTCCTTCAATCATGTGTCCTTGATCACTACCTCCATCATGTCCTTCCATGCTATGTAATTCAAATTTCCCTCCAGGGCATATTCGAGTCTCAAACCATTGAAATATATCTTGATCTGCAACTAGCCTTGAAGAATAAATTTGAAAATTTGATGCACCTATTCAAAACAAACTCTATCTCTTCTATTATATTGTGATTCTTGCTCTGTTACCATTGTGAGTCCATTTTAATTTTTTCTTTTTAGGATTAAACTTTGAAATAAAACAAAACAAATTGGTCACTACCTAAATTTCTGGTAGCACCTGCTTTATCCTTTTTGGAAATTCTTGTTTGATTATGTTTTTGTCTATTTTTATTTTAATCCAATGCTATTGTAAATTCGGTAACTTCCCCTCTTTTTAAAAAATAAATAAAAAAGTGCATCCACTTTTTTTCAAGCCACATGTCATGATGTAAATACATTTCAAATATTTTTTAAATGACTTATATGATATGATAGGAGTCGTATGTGGTTATTTATGTTTAAGTTAAGTCATGGTATACATATAGTGTTTAGGTGTCAAGCCTGCAATAAAAAACCCAAGGGTTAATCCCGTCTTGTCTATCAGTCGAGTGAGTTTAATATCAGGTCAAGGTACGTGTTTTTTGAACAGAGAAAATCATGGATCATCAAACTTAATGAAATGACCATTTGGTTGGTCTCACAATGATGCTACCAAGAATTTAGGCCAATAATCAACAAAACAATGGAGATGACTGCCAGTCACAGATCCACTTGCCTCAACCCATCTGTAGCATTCTATCCAAATTTACACAACAAATTGAAGATTATGGTGACCATCACATGGTGCACACTATGGTCAAGGATAGTTTCCATAATGGAAATCTATTGCATGAGGTGATGACCATGGTTTTTTCTTTAAAACCACCAAAAAAGTATCAGTATTATGAGTTGTGAGCCTAGCTATTGGATACTGATTTTCACAGAGTTTCAGTTTGAGGAGGAGACTAGATTTTCGACAGGATTTCAGAGGATGACACAAGAAAATTTTTTTAGGTGAAGCTCTTCTAGATCTTCCACCCATCAGTTTCAAAGATAGAGTTATTAATTTATAAAGATCACTAAAAGAGGAGGGAAGATAAAATGAATTGAACCATATGGTGTTGACCTAGTGGATGAAAATTCGAAGGTGAGAAGATTGATTTTCCAAGAAGGGTGGTATTATTTGTGCACCATATTAGGAAGCTCTCACTTAGGAGTAGCTCAAGAGTTTGCAAACTCTTTCAATGGACAATAAGCTATATTTTATGGTCTTACATTGCAGGTTTCAACAGAATCAATTGATGACACATTTAACCTTCCATAGGAAGGAGAGAGGTGGTTTAAAGGTCACGTTATCAATAGAAGAGACCTTGACAGTTCCTTCAAGGATGCACACAAATATCCCAACTGGTACAAGCGAATTCCAAGCAACTATCTAAAAATAATTGCGCAAAAGCTGTTAAACTCATGCAGATTTACCTCACTTGTGAAAGGAGCTATACAATTGTGTTTATTTATCATACGAGATTTATTTTTCATATTGCAGGTATGAAGACCCTCAATTTTCCATACTTCTTGCTGAATATTCTGACCAAGATGTCAGCAAGGATCCAAACTCACATTGTTGTTTTATAATATAGCTTGTATCATCAAGCTCTCATCAAGGTTTTAGTTGAAGAATAGTTATGGAAAAGAAATAAAACCTGAGACCATTTTTTTTTACAGGATAGGAAAACCTGCACCTACACCTTCATCCTCACAACAACACCATCAGCTTGCAAAAAGAACCAAGAGGAAGCATAAAAGGAGAACATCCATAAGGCCAAGAGTAAGGAAAGAAAAGGATTCTTTAGTTAAAGCTGAGAGAAAGTTGGAGAAAGGAGAGAGCCCCTCAGTTGATAAACCCGAGTCTATGAAAATGTTACCCCCCATTCCTCATTTTCCCAATGTCTACACTAGATATCGAAGAGGAATGTCTACAACTACAGAGATATCTAAAGCACAAATGCCACTGGAAATTTGAGAAGCAGAGATTCAGCAGAAAATACAGAGAGATTATCAACCTACAAAATATGATGAATAACTACTCAAAGATGTTGGATACAATATTAGTAAAAAGAAGAAGAAATAAGAAGCCAAACTTGTTGTTGGTACTATAAAAAGGCATACTCGAGAAAGAAACAAGTTAAGGCTCAAGTACAAGGCTCTGCCTAATCAAAATTTAATGATATAGGTCATTGATATAAAAGAAATATCTGAAGGGTTAAAGACAAAGAAAACTAAGAAGAAAGATAAAAACAAAACCCCTTCAAAGTAGTACTCAGAACCCTCAAGGAGAATAAATAACAAAAAGGGTTCTAAGGAAGAGAAAGCCATTGTCAATGAAGCAGCCACAAGAAAAACTAGATCAAGATCAGCTATTGACGGGAAGGAATACTTGGATAAGCATTCTGAATCTGAAACCCACATGGAAGGAAGGTAAAAAGGTTTTTTAATACAAATACCTTTTTTCTTATTCACACCATCATGTCACTAGACATCACAAATCAAAAAGTAGTTGCTACCCTAACTACTTTGAGCACACCTGTCAAAAAAAAAAGAAATAGGTATACACCTATGTACTTTAGAACTAGGAATATTTAGAGGGTGAGGCAGGGAAAACCACAAACTCCCACAAAGAGACCTATTTCCATTGAAGAATCACCAAAGAATGAGGAAGAAAAAATATTAGAGGAAGGAAGGGTGCAAGAGGTTAGTTCACTTGTAAGGACCCCTCTAAAATATATCAAAATAAATTCAGCTAGATTGGAATCCCATGCACCTCATGCAACCACCATAGACCTTCCAAGGACTGAAAAGAGTGAGAAACAAGGAAAATATGGTCTTCAGCAAGAAAAATAGATTTTTCTACCAAAAAAGGAATTTTCACTACAAGAAACTCCAACAAGCATAGATTTTTAGAATAAGGCCTTGGTTGAGGAGGAAAATACAACCACAGAGGGGAAAGAGGTCAAAGAAGATGAGGACAAGGCATAAGAGGGAAAAAAAGAGATGAAAAAGAGGGAGGAAAAGATGATAAGGAAGAGGCCACCTCACCAAAACTAGTCCTTAAATATGTAGCAATAGTTCCAAACCCTATCCCTCAACCTAATCTTATCTCCTACTATGCATACATTTAGGGGGGTAAAATTAATTCCTCAAAATTTCACAGTAACTTTATTTTATTAGTTGGAAGAGGAGAGGGCATTCACTCATCATTGGATGAGGCTTGCTACATCTAAAGGTGTGCACGAAATAGGGGTCATGTAATGAAAAGTATCTGAGTTAGGGAAGGATTATCGGATGTTAGGCTTAGAGAGTCAGTTTTGAAGGAGCATATTCAGAAGGCGCAAGAAAACAATACACCACTACAAAAGCAACTTCAAAAAGGATAAGAAAGTGGCCACCATGGCATATTTTTGCATGGATGCCATTCAACATAGATATCCTTTAGATTCATATGAAGTTTACCTCAAGGTGCAGTGGCTCCTCTTTCAAATGAAGAAATTAGCCTCCCATGGATCCTTACCTTTCCAAAATCGTAGACAGTTATTTTATTTCTACAACCAAGCAAGTATGGCAGACAAGGAAAAAATGGCAGAGTTTTACATGCATAACCTTGTGTTTACAGACTTAAGTATTTGGGACCCCAATCCTAGGATGGGAAATATGAAATTAGTGGCATTGGCATCATGGATGGTTAATGAAGAGACCAGAGAACAATAAATGAGAAGGATTATGGGAAGAGAAAAAATATAACCCTTACAAATTAGGGTAGAACTATTCAGCCCTAGGGGAGTCATCAATAACCATATAAAGATTGGAAATGATCCCACACATGAAAAAAAATACCTCCACACACAAGCTCAAGAAATGGATCACTTTGATATCGTTTGTAGGTTGTTGGGAGATGAGTGCATAATGGCTAGCCAAAGGAGATGGAGAAACCTCCCTCATAGCCTTAGAAACATGGAGTACCACACACCAGAAATATTGAGGGGTGCCTTGGAGAGAGAAATATTATACAAGAGGTCCATGTTGGTAGAATAGGTTATAAATTCATAAAGTTGTGAGTCAAGCCTACCCCTCTCATCTCTTTCATTGGAGCTTAAGGAGGGTAGACCTTCCCCAGAGGCCAATTTTTTTTTTAGTTTATGATTTCTTAGAATGGATAAGTAAGGTTGTTGTAGTTCCATGGATATTTTTATAATGTTGTCTTAGATCTCTGTTTGTAGGTTAAAGTAGATTTTATTTCCAAATTCAAGTCATCTTTTCCATTGTCTTTATCATGAATTTTTCCACCTTTATTGCATGAATAGGTATTTTTCTTCCAGGTTCAGGTAGAATATCAAAGTATAAATTCACCAAAACCTTCAACTTAATTTCTCATCCTTCATTAGCCCTTTGTTCATCAAAATTTCCGTCTACATTGTTTTGAGATTTTTCATCCCTACACTGTGAGAAAACCCTAGGGTGCAAGACAAACCTCCCAAGGGGTTATAATCTTGGCCAAGGGGTGTGCCACCTTCCACTCATCTAAAAAAACATTCACTCCACCTTCAATACCCTTTCCACACCCATGTTTGGCCTTTGATTTCCCTGAGACTGTTTCGTGTATCAATTCAGGACTTTCATGTAGCAATTTAGAACTTTCCTGTAACACAACAGGAAATTTGTAGCAACACTTGAAATAGCACCGGTGGGCCCCTCCTTAAGCCCAAAAACCACCATCCACATCCTATATACCTACCAAAATCACCCATACACCTTCAACCTTGTACCCATGTGTTCAAGCTTCCCATGAAGCCAACTTATTTCTTTCTTTTCCTAGCTGCAAAACAACAAATTTACAAGAATAGTTAGGTCATGATTAGTTTCATGATTAAAAGCATGATATATAAATCCTAGAGTGAGTAGAGTGTGTTTAGCCATTTGGGTCAGAAAAGTGTGATTAGGTTAGTTTCCTTTATGAAATTTTAATTCAAGAATTTACTTAATGCAATATTCCTAGTTTTCTTTCATTTCTGATCATAGCTTAATATGTAGATTTCTTTCTTTACAGAGTAGTTAGATGTAATTTCTTGCTGTAGTGTATTTTTATACTTGTTTATAGTGCCATGGCTTTGAATCATTTGCAGCCCTATCCCTAAATTCAAAAGTGTGGTAGAATTCATCTAGAAACCCTAGAAGTAGCACCCTTTCTTAAAGATCAGAAGAGGATGACATGAGTAGAATGTGTCTGTTGTGTATATAGCATTGTCCCATCTAATTTTGTCTGAACCCTGGGTTGATAAAGTAAATTATTGTAGCCTTTAGGAGTTTCATCATCCTTGGTGCAATACCAGGGCTCACCACTTATCTTTTATGTTTTGAGAGTTTTGGTAATTGGTTGGGAAAGAGGAAATTTAATGGAGCTCGGGGAGAGCTCTGTGGTAGCCAAAAGGTAATGCAAGAAATGAATGAAGCTTAGTGAATGAGTAAGCACCACTAAAGGTAAGATTATGACAGTCAGTTGGACTAGTTAGGTCCATTGGGGCAAATGGACAGTGGCAGGATAGTCATTAGAATGGAGAAAATAAAGGTAAAGTGAATGGATTTGAGATATCATATGACTTGGCTATGCTGAGAAATGTTGTTCTCAATATTGTGCATATTCTGCATGCATAAAGGAAGTTATCTTAACTTTGACATTATGATATATGGTAATCATGTTGTGATGATGATTATGATGATGTCTATATGTTTATATATGCATGTATGTATGTCTCTATCTGATGAGATCATCATTGATTTATGTTGATGTTTATATATGTATATACGTATATATGTACGTATGTTGTTGATTGATAGGGTCTTCATGGATCTTGATGGTTTTATGTTGATGGTTTGTATGTATATATGTATGTATGTATGACATTACCTAGCAATATCATGATTATTTTGTGCTAATGATTATATATATGTATGTATCTATGTCACGGTATGACAGGGTTTCAAAGATCATTCTTGTGGAGGAATGATTGCTTATGCAGGTGAATGGCACAAAGATTTTCCTGGCTATGATTAATCAAGTGGTAGAGTAACTTTGAAAAATCTATGAGGTTAATATCATGTGGATATGTTTTAATTTTATATTCTTGTACCACGTGGTGAGCCCTGGTATTGCACCAAGAATGCTGCAAATCCAAAAGGCTTCCCTAATTTACTTTATCAACCCCAGGTATGTACAAACTTGGAGGTGACAGTGCTATATACACAACAGATGCTTTCTACTCATGTCGTCTTCTTCTTAGCTTTATGAAAGGGTGCTACTTCTAGTGCTTTTTGATGAAGTTTTTCACACTTCTGAATCTAGGCCTAGGGCTACAAATGATTCAAAGCCATGGCACTATCATCAAGTACAGAACTACACTACAACAAGAAAGTACATCTAACTACTCTATAATGAAACAAATCTACACATTAAACTATGATAATAAATGAAATCAAACTATGCATCTTGAATGAAGTAAATTACTGAATTAAAATTGCATAAAGGAAAATAACATAATAAAAATTTGTTGGGAAAAATGGATAAACACACTCTACTCACTCTATGCTCTATATATCATGCTTTTAATCATGAAACTAATCATGACCTAACTATGCTTGTAAATTTGTTGTTTTTCAGCTAGGACAAGAAAGTGCTAAGGTGGTTTATGGAAGGCTTGAACACATGGGTGCAAGGCTGAAGGTGTATGGGTGCTTTTGGTAGGTATAGAGGATGTGGATGGTGGTTTATGGGCTTAAGGAGGGGCCCAATGGTGCTTCCTCAAGATTCGATACTCGCTTCCTATAGTGCTTCAGGAAAGCCCTCAATTACTACAGGAAACCATCTTAGGGTAATCTGAGGCAAAAATGGGTGTGGAAAGGGTAGGCAAGGTGGAGTGAAGGTAGTTTTAGATGAGTGGAAGTTGGCCCACCCCTTGTAAAATATAAGAACCTTTTGGGAGGCTTGTCTTGCAACCCTAGGGTTTGCTCACAGTGTAGGGATGAAAAATGTAAAAATAGGGTTGATGACGATTTTGATGAACATTAGGCTGATGAAGGGTGATAGATGAAATTGAAGGTGTTGGTGAAGTTCTCATTGGTTTTGTTACCTAAAGTTGCAAGAAAACTACCTGTTCAGGCAATAAATATGGAAAAATTCAAGATAAAGACAATGGAAAAGATGAATTTAATTTGGAAATAAAATCTACTTTAACCTACAAAAAGATATCTAACGCAAAATTCTAAACATAACCATGGAACTATAAAAACCTAACTTATCCATTCCAAGAAATCATAAAATAAAAAATAATTTTGCCTTGTGGGGAAGGTCTACCCTCCTCAAGATCCAATGAAAGAGATGAGAGGGAGAGGCTTGACTCACAACTTTCTGAATCTATAACCTCTTATACCAACATGTAAGCAAGCTTAATCTACAACAAAAGAAAAATGGAAGAAAACTAAAAATAGTGAATGCAAATGCAAGCAAACTAGCTAAATACTCACAAGAAAAACTAGCTAAAATGAAATGAAATTCAAGAATAATTACACAATATTGAGTAATGAACATGGATTGGGCCCTAACCCACAAGCATAGCCCTCTAAACCTATATCAGTGAAGCACAATCTGAATTTTCATTTTATTGCAAAAGATAGTTTCCTTACATCAACACGAAAGTCTCAAAAACTTATTACAAGAACTAATAGACTAATGGATTTATCCAAAGTTTGAATCCTAATGAGCTCTTGATCAACCCTATTTAACCTAAATGGTAGCTACCAAGAGCTCCCTAAAAAGTAGGTGATGAGTCCACTTAACTACAAGTGAAGTGTAGCTTTGGTGCACTTGATCTTTAGTTTTCTTGGCTGCCTTTGATTTCGAGCTGTTGGAGGGAATATCAAGGATCCCTTGGTTGTCTTTGCTAGTTTAAGGAGGTGGAAAATCCCCCTAAAATATTTCCTTGTTGTATACTCCAAGTCTTAATGGAAAAATATTCACCAAAAATGAAATATCATGATTTTCCTCCATTTAACTCATTTTAAGTACTCAAAGTATGATAAGCCTCAATCACCATCTACACTAACATCATAAGATCATAATATAATTAAAATGAAAGAAAAAGAGACTTAATAAGGAAAAAAGGTGACCATTAACCCCTCCAGATGTACCTAATGATGGAGCTCATCATCACCCCCTACTAAATGGTTTCTCATCATCTAAGTAACTAGTCCTCCTTCTGCGTTTCTTTTAAGGCTTTCATGTACCTTCTGACTTCCCAAGGAATACGTGTGGAAGTACCTTCAGGAGGGTAAACACCACCATTCTTTTTTCCTTCCTCCTAATCTCTATTATGCTCATCTTGGTCCTTTCCATCACTCAGGCCAAACAACAAGGGTGGACTAAGGTTTAAGCTAAGCCATTGAATATTTTTGGCCTGCATGGTCCTCTCTCCAAGGCACCCGCCAATATTTATGGTGTGTGGTTCTCCATGCTTCTTAGGCTATGAGGGAGGTTGTACCATCTCCTTTGGCTAGACATTATGAACTCATCTCCCAACAACCTAGAAACATCATCAAAGTGAGTCATTACTTGAGCTAGTGTGTGGAGGTATTTTTCTACAAGTGTAGGATACTTTTCAATATTTAGATGGTTATTAATGAATCCCGTAGCACTGAATAGTTCTGCCCTAATGTGTAAGGGTCATTTTTTTTCCCTTCTCATAACCCTTCTCATTTCTTGTGCTCTGGTCTCTTTATTAACCATCCAAGATGCCAATGCCATTAATTTCATATCTCCCTTCCTAGGATTGGGGTCCCAAATGTTCAAGTTCATCAACACAAGGTATGCATGTAAAACTCTGCCATTTTTTCCTTGTCTGCCATACTTGCTTGGTTGCAGAAATCAATGAGATGTTTAAAGTTTTGGAAAGGTAAGGATCCATGGGAGGCTAATGTTTTGATTTTAAGGAGGATCCACTGCTCCTTGAGATAAAATGAATATGAATATGAAATATATCTATGTTGAATGGAATCCATGCACAAGTATTCCCGCCTATCACGTGGGTGACTTAGGTTCAATCCTCGAAAACAACGCCAAAAAGTGATAAGCCCTCGTATTGAACCAAGAATGATGCAACTCCTAGAGGCTACCCTACTTTACTTTATCAACCTAGGGTTCATAAAAGAATGGAGGTGACAGTGCTATATACACAAGAGATGCATTATACTCATGTCATCTTCTTCCAAGCTTTACAAAAAAGTGTCACTTCTAGGATTTCTGGATGAAGTCTATCACACTTATGAATTTAGGACTAGGGCTACAAATGATTCACATCCATGGTGCTATCAGTAAGTATAGAACTACACTATAGTAAGAAAGTACATCTAACTACTCTACAATGAAAGAAATCTACACATTAAGCTATGATAAGAAATGAAAGAAAACTAGGTGTCTTGAGTGAAGTAAATTGCTGAATTGGAGTTTCATAAAGGAAACTAACCTAATCACACTTTTTGAGGACAAATGGCTAAGCACACTCTACTCACTCTATGTTCTATCTATCACGCTTTTAATCATGCAACTAATCATGACCTAACTATGCTTGTAAATGTGTTGTTTTGCAGTTGGGAGAAGAAAGCGTTAACATGGCCTATGGAAGGCTTGAACACATGGGTGCAAGGCTGAAGGTTTATGGGTGGCTTTGGCAGGTATAGAGACTATGGATGGTGGTTTCTAGGCTTAAGGATGGTCCCAATGGTGCTACTTCAAATGTTGTTATAGGTTTCCTCTAGTGCTACAGGCAAGTCCTAAATTGCTACAGGAAACTATGAGGGAAATCTGAGGCCAAAAATGGGGGTGAAAAGGGCATGGAAGGTGGAGTGAAGGTGTTTTTAGATGAGTGAAATGTGGCCCACCTTTTGCTCAAGCTCAAAACCTCTTGGGAGGCATGTCCTTCACCCCTAGGGTTTTCTCACGATGTAGGGATGAAAAATTTGAAAACAGGGTTGATGGCTATTTTGACAAACAAAGGGTTGATGAAGGGTGAGAGATGAACTGAAGGTGATGGTGAAGTTCTCCCTGTCTATGCTACCTGAACCTGCAAGAAAACTACCTATTCATGCAATAATCATGGACAAATTCATGATAAATACAATGGAAGATATGAAGTGAATTTGGAAATAAAATCTACTTTATCCTACAAACAGAGATCTAACACAACATTCTAAACATATCCATGGAAGTACAAAAAGCTAACTTATCCATTCCAAGAAATCATAAAAAAAAATCAATTTTTCCTATGGGGAAGGTTTACCCTCCTCAAGATCAAATGAAAGAGATGAGAATGGGAGGCTTGACTCACAACTTTATGAATTCATAACCTATTCTACCAACATGTAAGCAAGCTAAATCTACATCAAAAGACAAATGGAAGAAAACTAAAAGTAATGAATGAAAATACAAGCAAACTAGCTAAATAATAAGAAAAACTAGCTTAAAATGACATGAAAGTCAATAATGATTATGAAAGAGAGACTAATGCACATGGATTGGGCCCTAATCCATAACCCTAGCCCTATGAAACTAGATCAGTGAAGCGCTACTTGAATACTCATTTTATTGCAAAAGGTGGTCTCATTACATCAACATGAAAGTCTCAAAAACTTATTACGGGAGCTAAGAGCCTAATGGATTTCTCCAAAGTTTGAATCCTAATGAGTTCTTGATCAAACCTATTTAACCTAAAGGGTAATTTCCAATAGCACCATAAAAGGTAGGTGATGAGTCCACTTGACTGAAAGTGAAGTGTAGCTTTCATGCAGTTGATCTTGAGTTCACTTGGGTGCCTTTGATTTTGAGTTGTTCGAGGTAATCTCGAGGATCCCTTGGCTTCCTTTGAGAGTTTAAGGAGGTGAAAAATCCCCCTAAAGTATCTCCTTGTTGTCTACTCCGAGTCATAATGGAAAAATCTTCACCATGAAATATCTTCATGATTTTCTTGCATTTAACTCATGTTAGCTACTCAAAGTGTGATAATACTCAATCACCATATACACTAGCATAATAAGACCATAATATAATTAAAATGAAAGAAAAAGAGACTTAAGAAGGAAAAAATGTGACCATTAAGACCTCTAAATGTACCTAATGACGGAGATCATCACTATGCCTATCTTTATGGATAGGTAATGCTGAGAGGTACATCAAAGATGTGAAAGTAGTGTGATCTATGGCATGCTAGGATAAGGATTGATAGTGTAAAGATGCTATAAGAGAGGTTTCTTATAGGGTCAGTTTCTGGTCTATGGATGTACAGTGCTGTTGTTGTGTATATTTTGTGCACGTCGTATATTTAGTGATTGTACCTATGGTGATGTGTAATGTTGCATAAGTAATATTGTGTGCATATGAAGTTGTATGCATGTTGTATATGTGGTGTTGTATGTATATTTCATATGGAGTGCTTGGTATAGATGGTGCTATGTACATTTTGGATATGTGGTGTTGCATGCATATGGTGTTGTGTGCATGTTGGATATGCAGTGTTGTGCACATATGGTTCTATGTACATGTTGAATATGCAGTGCTATGTACATATGGTTTTGTGTGCGTGGTGTACATATGGTGGTATGTGAATTTGGTATTGTGTGCACAAGTGTACACATGGTGTTTTGCGCATGTGGTGCTATGTACAGGTTGTACATGTGGTGCCACTACAATAAAAAAGGACATTGGTGAGGGTCGAAAAATTTCACCATAATCTCGTTGGTGACGGTCAAAAGGGCCTCCGTCCCAAAAAATTGAAAGTCACCAAAGGCAGTGTCACCAAATGTATAGGTGTTGTGGTGACATTCAAGGTTTGTCACCAATAAAAATTTATAATGATGGATAGTGATTGTCACCATTTCATATGAGAAATGGTGATGGACGTTAGCCTCCGTCACCAAAAAAATGAACGTCACCAAAAGCCGTATCGCCAAAAGTATAGGTGTTGTGGTGACATTGAAGTTCCATCATGAATAATGATTATAATAAAGGATAGTGACCTCACCATTTCATATGAAAAACAACGATTTATTGTGATGGTCCTTTCATAGTCGTCACTATTGATTCATATATATGATGACGTTCAATGACTGACACCATTTTATATTTTAGTGGGGGTTGAAAAATGTCACCATAAGCTCATTGGTGATAGTCAAAAGAGCCTCCATAACCCAAAATTAAATGTCACTGAAGGTTGCATCACCAAAAGTATAGTTGTTGTGGTGATATTTAAAGTTCATCAAAAATAATGATTATAATGAAATATAGTTACCATCACCATTTCATATGAACACCAATGATTTATGGTGATGGTCCTTTCATGGTTGTCACTATTGATGCATATATATGTGGTGTTCATTGACTTTCAACATTTCATATTTTCTTGAGGGTCGAAAAATGCCACCAAACACTCATTGGTGATGGTCAAAAGAGCCTCCATCACAAAAAATTGATCATCTCAATTCCATATGAATATGAGGGCGTGATGGAATCTAACCACCAATCTCCTGCTTGTAAAGTAGGTGCTCTACCATTGAGCTAGCACCCTTTAAATAATTTGACTTTAAAAAAATTAGACCTTGTAACTTTATAAATTGTAAATTCTACAAATATCAATCAATTATAAAACTTTGTATCATCTTGGAAAACATTTTACTAAAAAAAGAAAAATAGATCGAAGTTACAGGTTCCCACCTAATGGATATGGATGTTATGAAAAGTCGGTGGAGGGATAAATAGTTATGTATAAGATACTCAATATGTTCAGTAGAAAACTCAATTAGAAATGAAACTTTGAATAAATCTATATCATAAAAATGACCTATAATTATCAAACCTAAAATCTATGATTACACTAAAAATTAATTTCTCACCTTCTGAATCATGTAAATATGTTGTGACAACATAAATTTTTTTCTATAAATGACAGATTTGCAACCCAAAAAGTAAAATTCAGTGAGTATATATGATGAAATTATGAATAATGAACTACATTATTGAATACTTGCTATGGGGTCCATAAAATTAATTTAGAGTTCTTCTCGTAATTAATTAATTCAAGATGTCAAAATACAATGATCAATAACAACGATCCTAAAATGTAACCACTAAATAGATGTTAAACTTTTAAGCACAAATTTCGACTTGTATTTGTTACACCAAAAAAATATCAAAGGTGCATTTGAACAATTCCAAATCCTTTCCAAGCACAATTATCCAAATATGCAATTTGATGGATATAAGGAAAGCACTCTCTACCTATCAATGAAAAATAGAAATTTACTGAGAGGTGTAAAGGAATGCGGATATGAGGAATAGGGGCAATGTTGAAGGAAATAGTTTGTAAATTATTTTGTGTAATATTTTGAGGTTGTACAAATTTCTCTAGGTTGAATGATTGTGAGCACATCATAAGCTTAATATTTAGCTGCTAGACTACAATGAATAGGCAGGAAAATATTTTTCATGTAAGAGCCAGAGAAAATAAATCTATCAAGTAAATATGGTGTCATTCTAGTTAAAATATGCTTCTTTATCATACTAACTAGAGTCGTGTAGAAGCAAAAAACAAAATTACATCAGAAATTTTGCATGGTCGACCTATCAAGCTCATACATATTACAAATAATTGAATATGTGTCTGATGATGAGTAAATTTAGATAACAACTCGATATATTGAAAAATTGAGTCTAAAAACAAATCATGGAAAAAAGTTCAAAGAAAAACTAATCATTGATAGAAAATGTATAGAAACATAGCATCTGAGCATAATATCAATGTATAAAATAAACATCTACCCACAACATAACTATGTAGTATAAATATTTCATTATTTACCGACACAACTCTAACATTTAGTTACAAAATTCCCATTAAATTCAAAGTTACGAAAGCAACATTGCAAAACACAAATCAGAAATACAGAAATTGACATTTAGCATTTATAATTATGTGGAAGCCAAATTATGTTCCCCATGCCATTGATATCTAGATTAGGTGGCTAAAAGGAGATGTTTTGATCCTCCCCATATAGATTTAGATCCCAATTGTCACATGCTTTCCCCTCTTAGGTAGATAGCCTCTGAAAGGAGTCATTTCATGTGGATGGGACAGGTGTTATCCCTGAGTGACTTTTGATGAATTAGATTCCTCGGTCATAACATCTTAGCTAAGAATAGGTTCCATAAGTCTAGAGGTGAAGTTCATGTCATTTAATAGAAGAATTCAAACCAAATTGGCTTCTGGGATGACATTAACAATAACCGAAAACTTAGAGTTCCGGTGTTATTGTCATCCTAGAATGCCACTCATCAAGAAGGTGTGTTGTATAGTCAAATTTTAGTAAGTGCTTTTTTTTTTAGAAAATTATTTATGGATACTAAATATGCTCAACCAATGTCACAGATTGACATAATGTATCATTTATTATTGAATTATAAAGCTTATGATTTACACGCACTAAAAAAAAAACAAAATAAAAAGGAATAGCACCAACCCTATCATCCAAAAAAAAGAAAAACAAAAAGAGCATTATTATATGAAACTGCTAAATTTCTAATCATTGAAGGAGAAAAAATACGTACATGGTATGTCTCAATAGCATATTTTTTACTTTGGAGTATGTACAATGTTTCAATGGGTTCCAGTGATGGTCAATGCAGGTAAAAGAATCGTGTGGAATGTTGCAAAATAAAAATACATTGGTTATATTAGAAAGTGGGCACTTGGAACCCACTCTCATACAACAAAATTTCTAAACCTATCATACAACAAAAAGGGGAAAAAAAAAGAGAATTAATAGGTCCAGCTACAACATGCACACAAAGAAACATGTGGCATGATGCAAAATAAAAATACATCAGTTCATTTGAGAGTGGACACTTGGAACCCATTTATGTCAACATGAGATTTCAAAATAGGAGAGAAAAATATTGCATTCAACTCATGATCATATATTAATTAAAATGTTAACTCTTTCTCTAGAGGTAAACCCAAGAGTCCAAGTCTGCCTCAGAGCATCTTAACCATACTTAAAGGTATCTACCAAATTCTATGTTTCAGTGCAACTAGATCATGTAGTTCAACTTCCTACAAGCCTCATTTCATGCTCGGATTTTATCTTTCTCTTACCAACAAGTTCATACTAAATATTGATGGGGAAACTAAGGTCGAAGAAGGGTACATTTCAAAGACTAACTTAAGTAATAAATAAGGAAATGATATTCTCAATATTGAAAGATATTATACCCTCCACCAATCGGGTTTCAAATAAATGGGGGATCTGAGATTGGAGTATTCAAGATCTCTTGAATGAAATTAGGTGTTCTGTTAGAAATATTCTTGTAATATTGTTTTTCTATGTAATAAGATAAGGAACCAGATAGGGTAACTAAGGATATCATTTGAAACTAAAGAAAATTTAAGTGATAATTCATGCCACTCCATGTTGGAAGAAAATAAGAGAACATGTGACATGTGTGGATGTATGGGAATACTGGCACCTCTAGTTATGTTAAATCAGGGCTCTCTCATATAAGGAAATATGCCTACTTTCCTCCACCATAGATAGTGAATTGTGTAGGTAGCACAAATATATTTTTTTTGGGTGGACAAAAACTATTACTTCCTACCTCTATTTTCCTAACCTATTTTGAAAATAATAACAAAAGACATCTAAAATATGTATAGTGTAGTCACTGATCTAGTTTGAAACATAGTGCACAGAGGAGACTGATTTTAGGATCTTTTAAGACTCTTGCTAGACACAATGGGGTTTGTAGTTCTACATGTCCCTCAACGATACCCCTAGAAATTAAAAAATATGAAAATCTGAATAGAAATTTGGTGTTGACGCATTGGTTAGGGTGGTGGTAAATGAAGATGGCCATTGCAAGGAATTTTTCCATTTCATCCAGGAATGCTTGAAGCCATTTGGGGAATTTTTAGATCTAAAATGGGCCTCCTAAGAAAAATGTACAACCAAAATAAAATTCATAACAACCAATAGGATTCAAGATGATGATGTCAACCATGGGGGATGATTCACCATTTTTGGAGTAAAAAAATAAAAATATTAGAAAATAATAAAATAATTAAACTACTTTTTCAAATTTTATTTTCAGCTTATCTCCCTAAGGTTTTACTAAAATTTCGAGCAGGAGTACTCGTTGGATGCAAAATTTAATTCTTCATCCGAGTAACCATGTACCATACTTTTGATGGACCCTGCTACATGAAAAATGAGAAATACATGAAAAAACATGATTGCAATCACGTTTTTCATGTATTTCTCATTTTTTGTGTAGAATATCCCATTGAATGTATCCAACATGGGTACTCCTTGTATGAGAAATCAAATTTTGCATCCAACAAGTGTTGTTACTCTAAATTTAAGTAAACCGATAGGGTGATAAGTTTAAAATATGAGGTTAAAAAATATTTTTTTATTTTTTCCCTCTAAAATTTGATGATATGCTATAATATTATTTTATTATTTCCACTGTTGTTTTATAATTTCCTTAGGAGGCCCATCTTAGGACTCAAAATTACCCTAATGTAAGGGACCTAAGGATTAGATCTTGGCATGGATGGTAAAGGATAGAAGAGAATTTTTTTTTTTCATGACCTTTGTTACCAAGCCAAAACCACCTTATGGGAATGCACCCACTCTACACCCTTGGGTTTTGACCTCGTGATATAGTTCAGGTGTCTAACTAGAGTTTTCCAATCTGTTTACACCCTTAAGAAACAAATGGTTCGTTTCAATGGTTAGAATATCTTAGGTGTTGGTATTTGATAGGTAAACTAGTGATATTATGGAATAAAGGTCTTGGTAGAACCCTCTGATAGAAACCAACATAATTATGGGTAATTTTGATATAATTTGTTTGTTTTCCTCCCACAAATGAACATGCTACAACATGAAATGAGTAGCGAAAATGTTAACGTACTTTGTAGCCATGAAGAATACAAGGAAACACATCAAAATAACCTTTGTAATGGGTAAGAGTACAAACTTTAGAATTTTAAAGATGGATTCTGAGTCGTTCCAAATTGTGAGAATCATTATTAGAAGAAATCCTTCCTATGTAGAAATGGAATTAATTTTTTTTCAGATCAGCTTTGTTGGTAACTCCTTACTTCATATTTGTATCCTTCACTCCAATCGAAACACTCCTTACATAAATTCCACTAGAAGATGAGACATATCCTTAACATGGTCTCATCTTCCAACATTCGTGATTCTAAATAATCATCGATCATGCCAAACTACAAATAAAATCTATTTTCTCAACAACAAACCAAAGCGGAGCCTGTAATCACCAAAATTATATAGATGGATGTTCATTTATTTAAGGGAAAAAATAGTAGGCAAAAATAAATGTAACTAATTCAGAACACAATCCACTCCAATTTAATATACCTCAACGGTTATCAAATGCATGAAACAACTATTCCTTGAAACGAGTGCTAGAATTACAAGGGATCTGCATATCTTGAAAATTCAGTGCTTCAATAATCACAATTTTATTAGTAAATTTGCATGCAAATTTTTGATGCAAAAAAATCCAAATAACCATTCATTGTTCAAAAATTTTACTATGCTTTAGCTATATACCAAATGTCTCAAGTGAAGGAATAATAGAGTAATCTGTTTTAAAGATGGATCCTGAGACATTCCCAATTGTTAGAATCATTGTTAGAAGAAATCCTTAGAATATAGAAATGGAATTAATTTTTTTTAGATCAGCTTTCTCGGTAACTCCTTACATCATATTTTTTTCCTTCACTCCAATCCAAACACTCCTTTTATAAATTCCACTAGAAGATGAGAGACATCCACAACCTTTTCTCAGCTTCCAACATTCGTGATTCTAAACAATCATCGATCGTGCCAAACTGAAATTAAAATCTATTTTCTCAACCAAACACCAAAGCAGAGCCTGTAATCACCAAACTTATATAGAAGGATGTTCATTTATTTAAGGGAAAAAGTAATAGGAGAAAATAAATGTAACTAATTCAAAACACAATCCACTCCAATTTAATATAGCTCAATTATTATCAAATGCATGCAACAACGATTCCTTCAAATGAGTGTTAGAATTACAAGGAATCTGCATATCTTGAAAATTCAATGCTTCAATAATCACAATTTTATTAGTAAATTTGCATGCAAATTTTTGATGCACACAAATCCAAATAACCATTCCATTTTCAAAATTTTTGTCGTGCTTGAGCTATCTACTAAATATCTGAAGTGAAGGAATAACAGATCACTATGTTTTAAAGATGGATTCTAAGTCGTTCCCAATTGTTAGAATCATTGCTAGAAGAAAACCTTAGAATATAGAAATGGAATTAATTTTTTTCCAGATCAGCTTTGTCTGTAACTCCTTACTTCATATTTTTATCCTTCACTCCAATCCAAATGCTCCTTGTATAAATTCCACTAGAATATGAGACAGATCCACAATATGGTCTCAACTTCAAACATTCGTGATTCTAAACAATCATCGATCATGCCAAACTGCAAACAAAATCTATTTTCTCAACCACAAACTAAAGTAGAGTCTGTAATCATCAAACTTATATAGAAGGATGCTCATTTATTTAAGGGAAAAAATAGAAGGCGAAAATAAATGTACCTAATTCAGAACAAAATCCACTCCAATTTAATATAGCTCAACGCTTATCAAATGCATGCAAGAACTATTCATTGAAATGAGTACTAGAATTACAAGGGATCTTCATATCTTGAAAATTTAGTGCTTCAATAATCAAATTTTTATTAGTAAATTTGCATGAAAATTGTTGATGCACACAAATCCAAATAACCATTCAGTGTTAATTTTTTTTACTATGCTTTAGCTATCTACTGAATGTCTGAAGTGAAGGAATAATAGAGCACTATTTTTGATACAAATAAAATAAAAATTATAAATATTCTATAGGAAACCAATCTAATATTATCTAGATTCTGATGTAGTCTATAACCAAATTTTATATATTTGGAGAAGATATTTTCAAAGGAAGTGACTGGAAAACTTGGCCACGGGCCCCACAATGTCTACTCCCAATGCAAATAAGAGTTAAACTACAAAATAAACATGTCACGTAATGTAGTATTATTTCACAAAGTTGTTCATGATGGGCTACTCAAGAAGGAAAAATCATGAGATTGCTTGTCTGGAGAGAAACCAACTATTTGTATAATTTGCATAATGCATGGATCTGTGAAATAATGATATAAGTACACATGTAATGGCTAATTCACTTTCTACAATTTTTATTTTCCTCTTCAAGTATACATATGATCAATTCCATAAGTTTAGAGACTTAGCATATGCAGTTTGGAACTTTGCCTCTTTAAAGGGAGAAGAAAAATAGTCTCACCAAATGCTACAACAAGCATACCAAAAGATAAGTAATAATCGATATAAGGTGAAGTGGATTATCTTACAATTCAATCATATTTTGTAGTGTCATATATCTTAACAATTTTGTGAAAATCATACATACTGGAATTAGAGTAAAATAATGTACACAAAAAAAAAACCAAAAAAGTTTGTCAAGAAAGAAAAGGAAATTGAAAATAGTGAAAACAAGATCATTTATAGACATGCATCCATAAATTGATACATTTTTCCACCAAACTAAACACCTTGCCTAGAGAGGTACCTTGTGAGAGTTGGTTCATACTAAATCTTGATGGGGAAACTAGGGTCCAAGAAGGCAGACTGGGAATGATGGTGTAATAATGCATCATAAATATACTATCATTTTTTCTTTCTCCATTGGAATATAAAACAAGGGTTGAATTTGAAGCTCCCATTCAGGGTTTAAATTAAGTATTGAATAAGGAAATTATACACTTAATATTGAAAGAGATAAATGGTGTATCAGAGATTGGAGTATTCATGATCATCAAAGGAAATTAGGTGTATTGTTGCAAATATTCCTATAATAAGGTTTCCATATGTAACTACTAACAAGATGCAATAAAATGAGGAACCATATAGGTAACTAAGGAGATAATTTGGGACTAAAGAAAATTCAAGTGAGAATTCAAACCACTCCATGTTGGAAGAAAATAATAGAACATGCGACACATGTGGATGTATTGGAATACTGGCTCCTCTAGTCATGTTAAATGTACAATTTCTTCAAACTTGTTATCTCACCAAGCCATGGTGGCATCACTTCCATGATACAATCGCCTGGAAGACATTGTATCATGTGAGATGGCCTAAGGTTATAAAAGGTGGAGAAAACAAGTAGATAATGTATGGGATTGACAACCAATGGAGTTGAACAAAGAGGATTGGCATCATGAAGATAATTTTTTTAAGAACTTTGAGTTTAAATGGAAAATTCTACTGAATCTCGTAAAGGATAATGATGAAAAATTCACAGATAGAAAAATAAAATACCTGGAGGACAACATAACAGATAACAACATTAATTTTAATAATAGAAGGAACCATTTCAATATTGACCAAGGTATTGGTAGTTTAGTTATCTAAAAGAGTTGGGGGGGATGTACCAAACATAAGGGACAAACTCTTCAGTGATGATGGATGAGAGCTATGGTTGCAGTCCATTGTAGTCGCAACCAAATTATGAAGAGTTTCTTTGTTTTTAAATATAATTACAGGATTATTGTTGTTTAACCTTTGATGTGTTTTGCCAGATAGGTTTTATATATTAGAGTAGAACCTAGTTTCATACAAGAAATTTTGTTTTTTTTTTCAAAATGGAACTGGATCAAAATGGAACTGGATCCTTCTACTCCTTTCCCTTTTTATTTTGGTTATTGGGTGCAATTGGAGGCTATGGTTTTATGAATTATTAAGTGTTACACTTAATTTTTAGGATTATCTATGAGATGTTCTAATGGAACATGTTTCGAACTACCCAAAATAATTCCACAAGATTACTGGAAAGGAGGGTAGTGAAAGGAAAAAACTAGACTCTCTACATGTCATGAAGACTCGACATTCCAAACCTACATCGTTGTCTGTTGTGTCAAAGACTAAAGGAGATTGTAATAATATAAGGAAATTTAAAGTAATCCATACAAATGGATACTTACTGAGAATTATTTGAAATAAAAAATATGGTGGAAACTACTCTATGCTTACATATTGGCCTTTCCTATTTTTGTTTTCTTTTTCCAATTTAGTCCGGGAGGGGGTTGGGGTAGGGACAATGAGTGTTGTGTTTTGTGGATTTTTTAGGTGAAAAAATATTTTTCATAGATCTATGTCCAACGGTTGTGGTAGTTGATATTATTTTTAAATGAGAATGTTGATGCTATGTGTTCAGATGTGTTGATGGATTGGGAATGCTTGAGGTTCTATCATATGGGGTTTAATGGATGCTTATGTCAGATTCAACTTAATTGATGTTATGTATAAAAGGAAAGGTAACATAATCATCAAAACAATATAGAAGCCTTGACACACACTAAAAAGAATAGAATATAGAATAAATCACACACACAAACAACCCCAAGAAATACCCTAGGAAAACCCCAACTATGGGGAAAAAATCAGCAATCAGAATTCCATGAAACCCTTGCCAAGCTAGTAAGGAGCCCACACTTTCTCAACCCTTGGAGCATTACAACTGAGACTAATAATCCTATTTATAGGCTTCTTTCCATACAAATATAACTTGCATAATACCATGGGCCCGAGACCTCTAGCTATAGAATATCATTCTTGATTCAAGGTTAATCCTAACAATTGAATCCCCTTGACATGATTCATTGTACCATTTTTTTTGGGAAATTGTTAATTTGGTTTTTCCATAATTATAAATATAATATTAAAAATGTATTTTATTTGTTTTACATTATAATAGAGTCGAGAATGTGTTGAGTATATTTAACACATGGATCTTCTAGCAAGGATATAAGTTTAACATCGATCATTATTTTCTTTTGACCATGCTTCAGTATGTGCTATTGGAGACAATGTTGCCATGAAAGAGTTGCTGACTTTGATGATGATGTTTCCTTTTTTGCATAATTTTCCACTTTTTTCCAACTTAATTGATGGTTTTATACGAAATCTCTTCTAATACTTTGTATTTTATGTGGCCGATTGAGTTCAGAGTTGTTAATTCTTGTTGATTAGCTAATCAGTGCCTTGTTTTTCTCTATCCAATTTTCACTTTTGTAGATCTTATCCTAACCCTATTTGCAAGGCTAAATGGGGAGGATTTAAGGATACTCTTACCGATGACTTTATTTCTCCTATTTTGAAGCTTGGATTAGTGGTTACACCGATAAATTGATTGATCATTTTTTTATGTAGTTTGGAAATCCCCCTCCATGCACAAAGTTGTCTCTCAATGTTCTCTAGCTTCATGCAGACATTGATTGACAATACCAGACTTAATCCAGTTGAAGTTGGTGATATTGCAGTGGTATTTTTCTTGCACCTGGATCTTAATGTGATAGTAAGTGGACGATGGATACTTTTATGCTGGAATCCGAGGTGTATATCCTACCATTTCATGTGTCAAATAAATTATTTTCCCATTAGATGCCTGATTTTTTTATGAAAACTGCATTTTGCTTACCATTTCATCTCTCTAGAGACTATACCTGTCAGAAGTCACTCAGGAATGCCAATAAAAAAATCCCCTTTGGGACTACATGAAGTTGCATATGTTGCAGCTATAATTAAAGCTGGGTTTTATGACACTGATATGTCAATATTTTTTTGCTACATATAGATTATCATAGCAGGTTCCAATTTAGATACATTTTTTATTTCAATTTCTCAATTTCAGGAATCGGTGTAGGAGTGGAGTCAGTGACTCTCAATCCTATGGCATGGGAAATTTTTGTCAATTCAAAGGAAGGCATCAATAAAAGTTAATGATGTTGTAAACATAAGGCCTTTAACTTTGTCATTAGTTTCAATTTGATGTTTCAGTCCATACTCTTTTATGTATTTAATATAGCTTACTATTACCTTCATATTTGTACACAGTTATATATATGTATTTATACACACACAAAAACACACACTTGCACAAGAAATGTTATATGAGTACTTCATTAAATATTTGTGTGAAAGAAACTAAGAGATTTTGCTGCCCCTTGCAATAGGTTGATTTTTTCAAAAAATCACAAGATTGTCTTTTTCCCATGGGTATCACCTCAAGAAATAAAGTTGGGCACTACAGATTTTAACGTTAACACCAACATCAAACAATGAAATATGGAAGCTATTTAAGCTTTTTATTTGAGTGAAGTTAATGTCGGTGTAGTTAATATGAATTAATCAAAGAAGTTAAGGAATGAGAGTTGAATATTAACTGCTATTATTATTTTTCAAGTTGAATCCCTTAAGCACAAAACAACAAAAACTACATGGAAGTTCAAAGATGAGATCATCCAGGTTGAAACAAATGTACAAAACACCCATGTTTTGTGATTTCCAGAGTTGGAGTTGTTGGAGAGTTGCTACAATGGTACTTATTGTGTTTCTTGTTTTTGTGATGAATATTGTTGATCCTAAAATTGGAGATGAGAAGATCGCGACGATATATGTTTATGATGGAATTAATCCTAATTCTTTTGTTTTTGATTTAGGGAAACTCATACCTACATTTAAGAATGGGGAAGCACCATCGTTGGTATAGATCTATTACCTGAAAGCTATCATTCACGGTTTTCCTATTTTGGGTCAAGGATTGTGTTGGAAGATCGAAGATGGTTCCCAAGTTCTCATTAGGAAGGGAAATTGGTTTGGAAGTCCACAAAATTGTACTCTCCTAGATTAATTAATTAATAAATTAATTGAAGAGATTTTCCTGTATTTAATTCAAATTACCAAGAGAGACTAATCCACTTGGAAATGAAGGGCGACTCTCTTCAATGGAACTACAATTGGAGGGTGATCATATTACAACATAGGAAACATTTATAAGATCTCTCCAACAATCCTTTCTATCTCTTTCAAAAAAACAGAATCAACCTATATGGGATTCAATCCCTTTAGATATGTATGTTCCAAAACTTGGATATATGCAGTCCCTTGAAAACCTACAACCCATTTCTCCTTGGTGTGTAAAAAGGCTTAGGAAATCACAATGACCCCCAAAGGAGAAATCATTAATGTGGTTTCTACTTTGCAACAAGGCCCCATGATGGGACAACTTGTAGAAGCATTCCTTCCATGGGCCTAGAAAATGTGTCCATTGTTCACAATCATCTGAATCAATGGAACACTTGATTATCGGTTGTCCATTTGTGCAATCAATATGGAAATACACTCATAGTCTAGAGGACATCTCTTATGTCTAGGAGTGGCATTCCATAGAAGAGGCTATAAAAAATTGGTTTTCAGGGCATCAAAGGGATCAACATAGGGATATTCCTTTCTTTGTTTCTTGGAGGGTGTTGCTAGAAAGAAATCATACCATATTTTACAATGTTGGGATCTCCTTCCTGAAAAATTCCACACAAAGTCGGGCTATTATAAACTATTATGATCCTCATAAAAAATATTTTCCTTATCCCATCCAAAGGAACATCCCTATCAGAATAAAATTTCGTTGGGGCCTTTTTGATGGAGCTTCCCAAGGTTCACCTTCTCAAGGATTTTTGGTGGGATTCTCCTTCCCTCTCCTTCTCATTTCATATCCTTTTCAACTTGTAACAATCTTGCCTCAAAAAACTATGTAGACTTAATGTCTCTAAATCTTTTGCTTCAACTAGCCCAAGAATATGGAATTCCTACCTTCATGTGTATGAGGACTCAAATCCAATCATAAATTCATTGAAAATAGCCTCTAAACATTTGAGCTACCACTTGCATCCTTTTTTTCAAAAAATACAACTTACCTTCTATTTTTATATTTCCGGAAGTTTGACCATGTATATGAGAACAGGGATTAAGAAGCAGATAAATTGTAAAAAGTCAACTTGGAAATTGGCCCAACCTCATTAAAAGTCACAAATTCAAAGGAAGGCCAGTAAACTGATCATGAAACTTAGCACTAAATAATCTTATTACTCTGTTTTTTTCTCGAATATGAAAAATGACTTTATGAGTGTTTTCATAAGCTCTATATGATCATTTTGACAATAACATGGATGTAAATTATATAAATAGGGAAATTTAAATGATTAAATTTTGGAATGTGGAAGACGGGTCTATATAGATAATAGGAGAAAATATGTATCCTTTTGAGAGGGTGGTTTCCTGACAAACCAGATCGCTACATTTTTATTTTTTTTTGGTAGATTTGGACTATTCTAGACAAATATTTTGTGTGGAAAAATATATTTTTGAGGTTATTTGGCCTTTTGTAATGCCTACTGACATATGTGGATGTAATATTATCATCAATATAAAATTACAAGATATTTTTTCCATGGGAAAAAAATTGTACCTACATGAAAAAACAAGAAAATAATTTATTACCTTGAAAGTTGAAACTGCATCTCATCAAAGACTAGCATAAGAAATGTTCTAGTAGTAAGCTATGCAAAATTAGACGTTTACTTTTTTTTTTACATGTAACTTGGAACAACACCCTCTAGCCAAAGAAAAATAAATGTATAACCCTCATAGATCATAAATAGTCTCAATCAACCAGAAGAGTGAACACATCACAAGCAGGATTGAAACTGGTTGAGGTGAATAACAATCTCTTCTTAACCACTTGAGATATAACCAATTCACTGGATGAGTTGATTATTATACTATAAAACAATCAAAATACCTATATAAATTAGTTATAACAATAATATCCAACCAATAAACCTCAATCCTAAAGGATAATGGCATTCTATATTTCAAACAAAAAAAATAATTTTTGCAAAGAACGGTAAATAGCCATAAGATATGATGGTGATTCCAAGATTAATATTTGGAAACAATAGGCTCAGTATATTAGTTGTGAATTTTCCATGTTGAAATGAAGTGAGAAATTACTGATTATATGATTAACTGTAATGTTCCAAATCTGGAGATTTCTCCTCCATCGGGAATATCTTAAGATATTCCAATTCCTTCTTCAGTGAGACACCACAAGTCCATTTCAGAGATTGACTATTGGGGAATTTATAGGATATGTATCCTTCAAAAGAAGGGAGAGATCCTAAGTCTATCTAGCCCGTCATAGACTCTACCTATGGATATGCGATATTCCACCTCAGGAATTTCTGCTACAGGGTCCTTGGGGACACTGTATAAGGAAGCCTCTGCAAAAATAAGGCAAACCACTGTTGGGTGTGGAGCCTGATTTTCATCCTGATTCAAAGATCCTTGTTTTAGCTGGATGTATACCCTAGGAAAACTGTACACCCTTGCAGCAGGGGGGTGTGGGGGGGACTTGTCCCCTCCGTGGGGGCAGACCCCCCGGCTAGGGGGTCCAGGGGCCAATGGTCCCCCAGCGGGGGTTTCCGGGGCAGCGCCCCCGAAGCTAAAAGCAGATGTAAAATTGCCTTGTAAAAGTATAGTAATTTCTAGTCAATCTGGGCTGTTCATTAGGCAGATTATCTGATGGTAGAAGTTATGTTTAGTTTAGGGTTTTTTTCCCTTGAAGGCAACCATTCTCTTTGTATGAGGGTATTGTATTGTGGTTGTGTAATGCATGTGTATTATCTGAGCGGGAAATAGATAGGGAGACTGTGAAACAGAACAGAGGATATTACAGTGGATCTACTGTAGGATTTGTCTCTTCATTTTGCTAAATAATAGAAAGGAAGGACTGGCTATTCGGGGTGGACGTAGCCCAAACTGGGTGAACCACATATAGTTGTGTCTCTCTGGTTTTATGTGTTTTGTGTGCTAGTATTTTCCACATATTTTATGTGTTTCATTGCTCCATAATATATAATTTTCTAACAACCACCACTAGAATGCCCTAGAACATACTCAATACAACTCCCTTGCAGAAAATGAGCTCAAAGAAATACATCTAGATGGGTTGTTCAGATCTCCCCAATCTAGGTCTCTAAAACAATGCTCAAGGAGAGAGCCTACAGCAATATGAAAAACACATTCTGAAACTCTGCAAATATGAAATACACCATAAGAGGGAGAATGCTATAGCTATCATTATATTATGATATCGGCAATAAAATATAGAAATATCATGAGGAATGAACCCCTTATGCAATGGGAATCAAACTCTAATGATTACACCCTGAAATACATATGTTACTACAACTACAAAAAATGTCAGAGGACCATGCCTGTGTAGTCATTAAGGGAGTAGTAGCTGCTGAATGTGTAAAAAATGATAATGATGCTGAAGGATACAAAGAAATAGCCCAATAACACAGAGATGGGCTGAAATACAAGATTTCTATCTAGTCTATGAGAGATTGCTAGAAATCCCAAAGAATACCAAAATGTGACAACTAAGTTGTCACTGAAACTAATACAAAACAAGAATGAGGCTGTGGAAGATCTGAAATATGATCTCGCTCCTCTGATAATGTCTCCAACACAAAGGGTTGATCCCTTTGTCTCAAAAACAACTCCTGATGAGCTCCATGAACCCTCCTCACACTGCCATCATAAAATAACGCAGTTCTACCATGGACTGCGCAATGGAAGATGATGAATACTTGGCCAAGTTCCGAATATGTGAAAATGAAGCCCATGAATCTCCTTTTCATCTCCTCTAATGAATAGATCACTCCTCCACTAAAATAGCAAGCCAAGAATGACTCCATAAGTTCCTCTCTTGTTGCACCCAGCAACACAACGTCCTCTCTGCTGTAGAGCTAATGTTGTAGAAGATGAATGTAGATGTGGCCAATGTCGAACTGAGGAAAATGCAGCTAAATCCTCATCCTTCCTTGAATAAGAGGTAGGGATTCCCGACCAGGAACACCCTAGTACCCGAGGGCACCACCATCCTGCTAAACAACCCGGGGCTACAAGCCTCTGCAGACCCTATTCGAAATTCTATACTCAAAAACATGATCAAAATGGGCTATCATCTCCTCCATATAAAGAAAGGGATCTCTTGTCCACCATGGTCCCACCAATTAGGGTCTCCACCCTCATGTGAGTGTCTTCCCTCCAAAACCACGCAGCTTCTCTAGGAAGCCTCTCCTCCTTGGGCAGCTCTGTTGACTTTAGTCAAAGGTGAGTAAATTAAGTGAGATGGGTTCCATTCACACCCTTAGGTGTTTATTTCAACTGCTTATTTTTACTCCTTTCACACAAGGAGTGCTATTTCTTCATCAAAAGAGGGTTAACGTGTCTCCTTACCCATTTTATTAAACAAAAATAAAATGTGCAACTATAATGTTCCATTTTAGCTTGAGGCTAAAAATTGGGAACATTACAGTCCTCCCCTCCCACATGTTGCTTGCCCTCAAGCAACTGCATAGAGAGAAAAAAATTCTTCCTCCTTCTTCTCTTGTGGCCTCATCAACAAGCTCTACCACTGCTCAAAAGATGTTGCAATAAACATGTCCTCCAATGCTCTCTCCCAAGTATGCAAGCTGAAAATGATGCTCCTCATGGAAAGATAGAAGGTGTAGTGGAATCATTCTTGTTGTGCTGTGGCCTCCTTAAGGTAGGAGTGATGATATGCATGGGAAAATTTTGCTCCCAATGATGATCCTCTCATCCATGCTATCATCCAAATGAAAATCTCCCCCCTGATTTCTGCAATGAGTTGGGGCTGAATGGAGAGTTGTGCTTGTGCTTCTCAAGATGGCCCTCTCTCCATTTGAATTGTCCATGGGGCTACCCATGTCTTTGGGCTGAAATGGTATGGCCTCCAAGAATGGCCCGGGCTACCCATCAAGAAAATCAGCCATGAGATGCCTATGCAAATTCTCCAAGTGGTCCTTCCCACAAGAAGGTACAAGTAGAAATGTGGCAATCATGGTTTTCCCATGGTGTCTCCTGCAAGATAAAACATATACAATAGGGAGAATAATTCTCCCAATGGGCTATACATACAATACTCTGCAAATAATGCTTCTCATGAGTGTACAAACATCAAAAATACAAGGAGCAATACACAATAAAAGCAAGTTTCCAAGTGACAAACGGAGAGTGGTTCAAAGTTCCACTCATGGAACCTATGCAGTGCCTCTTGGCCTGCCTCAAAATCAAAAGTAACAAGTGTTGTACTAGCCACTTTTTTGCTGCCACCAACTTCTCATAAGATGGAATCATAAAATTACAAATTGGTGCCAATGGTGCACACCAAGAAGCAGGTGGCTTCCACCACAAACCATCATAATAATAGCCAAAATCAAGGCTACAAGTAGCTTCAAGTACATTATACCAATTGCAAGAGGAGATGACCTTGCTTGAGACAATAGGCTGCTCATATGAAGTGAAGAGGTACAAAATGGGAAATTATACCTTCTCTACCATGTACTTGAGACCTTGAGCTGAAATGGCTCATCTAAATTCTCTCCCTCTCCTCCAATGAGTAAGGGAATGGTTGTGCCAACCTCTCCAAAATAATCCGAGCTATGCATCTTTCCATATGTTGATGAAAATCATGATGAATTCCCTCCCAAGTGAACTCCTCTAGCAAGGTAAAGTATGCATCCAAGTGCATATCTAGGAAGTCCTCATGTGTTGCATGCAATAATTTATCATTGAGATTAGAAACTCTAGTCAAGAAGATCCTGCCATAACAATAGATGACCATATCATCAACCATGTATCTGTCATTTCCCTCCTAGTCATCAAGAGCCATGCATGCACTAATATCCTGCGAATACTCAACCAAAAGCTGAGTCCTCCAACTGGGATCAATCCTCCACATAGACAGTGCTGGTGTTCTACAATATGGTGCTCCCTCACGCTGCTGCCTGCTACCTTGACATCCTCCATGCCAAATTAATCCTCCAAGTTGCTGCCATGCCCATCATTCAGCTGCTCATGCTCAAATAGAAATGATGATCTCTGAAAATGAGCCTCCCATGAGAGACTATCACCTCCAAAGAATCTCCCGATCCTGACCAATGTAAGCATAAATGGCCTCCATCTACTCCAATGCATAAAAGAGTCCTTCCTCAAAGGAAGTAACCTCTCTCTCACCAAATATATGGAGTAGTCATCCTGCATCATGAAGATGCTATCCTCCACCTCTACAGCAACTCTATTTGTGCAGTAAAACTGATGAGAATGGGTGGTACTAAAAATGAGAGAGTGTATCCCTCCTCCTTGTGCTTATCCCCAAACTCTCTGTGCTTTGATGGACCCCTATAATGTCTCCACCCCTCCAGAATCCAAGAGTGGTGAACCACAAAGCATGATGTCTCTCATCATCATCTCTAGATCAAGTGGCCTCCCAGGTGGAATGCCTCCAAAAAGTGAGACATCAAGATTTGAAATAGACTGCATGTATGAGTGGAGTGATTTGTCCCTCTCTCCTATGCGCAGTGCAGTCTCTTTCCTTTGTACAGAAATTTTTTGAAATAGATAAGGGAGAATTCTCATCATCCCTTCAAGCTGGTCCTTCTACTCTTCTTTCTCCATCTCACAATCCCCAGCAGATGCTACATATGGCTCCAGGATTGTGCATTGGTACCCGCATGGAAAAATATTTGGAACTCCTTGCAAAGACACAAGGGATCCTCTAGTGGAAGCAATGGCTCCCCTTTCACCTCCATGTGGTGATGGATCTCCTCCTAATGTGACAACGCTGTTGGTTCTCTCCAATGTATGCAAAGTGTTTGTGTTTATGACACAATGAGTTTCACCAAGTTTTTCCATCAAACCCTTAGTGAATGCATCATATATTTTTGCATTTGCATGACAATGAAAAATGGAACCTTCAAACCAACAATCATGAGCCATACCTTGAGTTGCAGCGCTGCTCCTCCCATGGCCTCATTTTCTTCCTCTACTCCCTTTCAATGAAAAGTGAAAAAAGGACTGTGTTTTGGATCTGCATGTGTGGTTGAATGCCCACACCCTTCTTGAAAATAGCTAGGATTTTTCCCATGAAAAAACCCTCTCAGAAAATCCTCTAACTTTCCCCTTTCATCAAGATTTTCAATGATTTCTTCAATGGTCTGGAAAGCAAGAAGGGAGACCTCCTCTTCCGTCATTCCTTTTTCCCTTGTTTCCTCTGTCAATATCCTCTCCTTGGAGAGAAGCTCCTCTTCCTGATGGCATTAAATCTTGTGCACAGGCTGAGCCAATATTGATGCTCCGATACCACTGTAATGCTCCAAATCTAGAACTTTCTGCTCCATCGGGAATATCTTAAGATATTCCGATTCATTCTTTAGTGAGACACCAAAATTCCATTTCATAGATTGAATTTTGGGGAATTTACAGGATATTTCTCCTTCCAAAGAAGGGAGAGATCCTAAGGCTAGCTGGCCCTTCACAGACTCTGCCTATGGATATGTAATATTCCACCTCGGGAATTTCTGCTACAGGGTCCTTGGGGACGTTGTATAAGGAAGCCTCTACAAGAATAAGGCAAACCACCACTGGAATGCCCTAGAAAATACTCAATACAACTCCCTTGCAAAAAATGAGCTCAAAGAAATACATCTAGATGGGTTATTCAGATCTCCCCAATCTAGGTATCTAAAACAATGCTGAAGGAGAGAGCCTACAACAACATGCAAAACAAATTCTGAAACTCTGCAAATATGAAATACAACATAAGAGGGAGAATGCTACATCTATCATTATATTATGATATTAGCAATAAAATATAGAAATATCATGAGGAATGAACCCCTTATGCAATGGGAATCAATCTCCAATGATTACACCCTAAAATACATATGTTACTGCAACTACAAAAAATGCCGGAGGACCATGCCTGTGTAGTCATTAAGAGAGTAGTAGCTAATAAATGTGTAAAAAATTATAATGATGCCGAAGGATACAAATAAATATCCCAATAACACATATATGGGCTAAAATACAAGATTTCTAGCCAATCTATGAGAGATTGCTAGAAATGCCAAAGAATACCAAAATGTGACAACTAAGTTGTCACTGCAACTGATACAAAAAAATAATGAGGCTGTGGCGGATCTGAAATATGATTTCCCTCCTCTTATAATGTCTCCAACACAAAGGGCTAATCCCTTTGTCTCAAAAACAACCCCTGATGAGCTCCATGAACCCTCCTCACACTGCCATCATAAAATAACGCAGTTCTACCATGGACTGCGCAATGGGAGATGATGAATACTTGGCCAAGTGCCAAATATGTGAAAATGTAGCCTGGGAGTCTCCTTTTCATCTCCTCCAATGAATAGATCACTCCTCCACAAAAATAGCAAGCCAAGAATGACTCCATAAGTTCCTCTCTTGCTGCACCCAACAACACAACGTCCTCTTTGCTGCTGAGCTAACGCTGTAGAAGAAGAATGTAGCTATGGCCATTGCCAGATTGAGTAAAATGCAGCTCAATCCTCATCCTTCCTTGAGGAAGAGATAGGGATTCCCGACCAGGAACACCCTAGTGCTCGAGGGCACCACCACCCTGCTAAACAGCCTGGGGATGAAAGCCTCTGCAGACCCTATTCGAAATTATATACTCAAAAACATGATCAAAATGGGCTACCATCTCCTCCATATAAAGAAAGGGAACTCTTCTCCACCATGGTCTGACCAATTAACGGTTCCACCCTCATGTGAGTGTCTTCCCTGCAAAACTGCGTAGCTTCTCTAGGAAGCCTCTCCTCCTTGGGCAGCTCTGTTGACTTTAGTCAAAGGTGACTAAATAAAGTGAGTTGAGTTCCATTCACACCCTTAGGTGTTTATTTCAACTACTTATTTGTCCTCCTTTCACACAAGGAGTGTTATTTCATCATCAAAAGAGGTTTAAGGTGTCTCCTTACCCATTTTATTAAACAAAAATAAAATGTGCAACTATAATGTTCCATTTTAGCTTGAGGCTAAAAATTGGGAACATTACATTAACTTATTATAATTACGAGAATGTTGGGTAAGATCTATCCAAAAAAATGGTTTCAGACATAAAACTAGTAGAATAGTAATTACATGGATTTGGAAGAATGGATTAATAGGTGGAAAATCTATGCATGCTTGGGGCCTCCAACTAAATATCCATTTGATAAAGAAGACATCACTATGATTAGAAACTCACAATTTCATCACTACTGTATTTGAATAGGATATGAAAATTCATTATGTTATTGGTGCATGATTTAAATTGGAACTCAATTTAGAAAACAAATTACATATAAACCTGGTTCATGTGAGAAATATCATCAATTGATAAATTGATGCACTTGAAGGACCTCAAAATTCTAACCCGTGGATATGATGATATGCCAGTTTAAACCTCAAAATTATGGAGAATTTGTAGCTAATTTTTGAATTATGGGTCTCCAACCATTTACCTAAACTTACAAAATATGACATCAGGATTGAAACTTCACAAAATACATACAGGTATTTTCCTGGGAATGTGCAATGAATAAATAACTATGGATCTCCAACCATTGAATAAATAATTATGGATTTCTGAATGAAATCCAGGAAACTAGCCATTAATAACAAAATAGAGAATAATATTTTTCAAATGGAGAAAAAATGATTGGAATCTTTTGAGTTTAGCAGAGTAATGTAAGAATCTCATGTGTCCTTCATGAAATAAGTATAAATACATTAGGAGGAATCTAAACACTGATGGGGATAGAATGCTTAATCATTTAGTTTAAAAATAAAGTAAACAGAGACTTATCTAAGGCTAGTGTTGTTACTTTTTGAGTTAAGGTTAAGGCTCTGAATTGAGCTACTCGAACTGCTAAAATTGATAATTATTCAAATATCTTATACGCAAATAGATATCAAAGGATTATTAGTGTATTTTCTGTTTAGTGGAGCTGTGATGAAAGATTGGGACAATAGAACAATCTGATTTGGAAAACATCCTTAAATGGTGTTCAACCATTGATTAGAAAATATAATATAAAAATATTAATGCCTCTCAGTTACCTACAACCTAGGACAAGGAATTGGTATGCATATGCAGACAATGAAATTTAGTTTTGAGCTCAGTTCCATAGTAGATTCAAAAAGATGAACTATAGGAAGTATTTTAGTTCACGACCACATACTGCCACCTTTTGATCTTGAACAACGAGGATGAATATAGCAAGGAACTCATGACCACTTTCCAAAAAACACATATTTCAAATAACCTTTAACAAGAAAATCTCCATTTTTCATAGGTGTTATAATTCACTAGTTATTTTTTTAACGATGAATGTCAAATGAATTCTATGAGGAGCGGTTGGAAAACCACGAAAATTTAAAATAGTATTTAATTAATTGACTAATTTTACACAACATTCGATGTGTAATTCCTGTGGAGGGTGAAGTCACTGAATTTTCAGTAAAATTCAAAGATGTTTGGAAGTACCTTAAATTCAAAAAAGTCCATACTATTTCTTAACTTAAAAACATATGTATTCAACTTCTATTTCATGTTTAATTTTGTTAGCAAATATGCAATGACTCGTAGGACTAAAAATAACTAGGATATACAGTATTTTTTCTTTATTTTTTGAAGCACTGTATCATATGCTTAAAATTTTTTGCAAGATTTTACCATGGCCAATGCAAAATAACCTCAATTTTTAGCACTAGTTTCAACTTGATATGTTCTTGAATAAATATAGCTCCAAATAATCAAATTTTCGCCACTCAAATTAAGAGATTAATCTATTTTTACTGTATTTAAACATTTATATTTTTAGAAATTTTCCAAGGTCAATGTCTATCAAGGAAAAATAAATTGTTTTCTCTTTGAATGAGGCTCTTAATGGTATTAGGAGGTGTTATTTAAGAAATTTCTTAACGAATCGTTTGACAACATTTAGAATATTTTTTTCTTAAATCGTTGTATTCTTAGTTATTTTATTTTAATGTTTCAAACATCAACTCATGAGGAACGAAAAATAAAATTTCAATAAAAAAATGGCATAAAAAACATCCCATATTTAAAAAAGGACAAAAATATGCCAAGCAATAAAAGATATCATTTCTTTTTGTTGGCAGTAGATGGATTGAGTAGACTACGATTGGCAGGCAAACGTTGGGGGCTATTTAGGGCATTGAAGTGGTCGTAAAACTGTAAATATATTTATCACTCATATGCATTTTGTTGATGATATTTCAACATTTTGTAATTTATCAAGGATTCCCTAGCTCTCTTTTAAAAATAAACGGAAATTAATATCAACGTTCACAATTCCACTCTTTCGTATCTTGGCTTATCCAGGGGAGAGGTGTGAAGAACACAAATTTTCCTTCCTTCGGCTGAAAAACCAATTTGAGATAGACTCAAATATTTGGGCTTCAAATTGAATTCCAATTCATATAAAAAACTTGATTGAAGGTGGATATTGGTAAATGTTGAGAACGAGCTTAAATATTGGAGCTTCAAATTGATCTCGAGAGCTCGAAGGTTGGTCCTGATCAAATCAATCCTTGAGGCCATTCATGTTTATTGGATGGCTCTCACATAGGTTCCAAAAGGTATATTATGATCCCTAAGGAAGATTTGTGGTTATTTTTTGTGGGTTGGGTCAAACAATGAAGCTTTTCTCCCCTGGGTGGCATGGGATAAGATTGCATTTCCCAAATCATGGGGTGTCTAGAGCCTGAAATATCTTTCTTTTTTTTCAAAAACCCTTTTGTAAAAAGTAACTTGGAGACTTCTCTCCACATAGAGCCTATGTACATTGGTAATTTTTAGGAAATACCTTTTCCTCCTCTTGTTTAATGAATGGATCAGAAAACTGAATAAAAGGGTGTTGAACTCTTTAGTTATCTTGGAAGTTGTTATATATTAACTCAATATTGTTGGAGGTGGCCTCACTTGGAAGGTGGGAAATGGGAAGAAAGTTAGAATCAGTTTGGACCCATGGGTTGGCTGCCAAGATAATTTTTTACTTCCTCCAGATCTTGTGGCTTTCCTGAATGAGTACGGAAAAGTTTTCCTCCATCAAGTTGTGGATGAGGACTGGACTATTTTTTGGCTGAAAGGTTGGGAGAATGAGGTGAATTTGGGCCTACAAGGAGAGAATGCTAATACATGGTAGGATTATATTATCTCTCTCATAAGGTCGAATGTCAGAATAAGAGATAGTGAGGACTCTTTTTTGGCATTATGAGGTAATATGTTTTCCTTGATGGCAGCCAACTTATTGAATTGCCTTTTGATGTATTGAAGATGTAAAATTGATGTAGCTATAGGTCAGTTCATATGTGACAAAGAAAAAAATTCGAGTCAGTGACAAAGAAATGATAAAGGTAATGTTTCAAAATGTATACAGAGGTTTGATGAAGGAAACCCACGTACACTCATAGGTTTGATGAAGACAACTCGTGTATACATCCAGAATCAGTATATACACATTTTTGGTGAAGAGAAGTTGTGTGTACACGTGGGTACATAGAATCCAAGTGGCGTATATACTTACAAACTCAATTTACGATACCAAGGGTACTTACCATGGTTTTATCCCATAGTATTGAGCATTCTGTCATCTATTTGATTCCATCTATGAATACCATCGGCACTTGTATTGTTTTGGCTGATCATATTGGTAAAGGATCAAATTATATAAGAAGTTGAATATCATAGTGCAAAGGTGTGCATGTGTATGGGTATTGAATGAATAATTCAATCAAAAGTATATCTACATAGAATGGGTTACAGTTTATTGATAGATTTGAAATAATGATGCACCTATGGATACAACGATGGATCACGATCACTAGACCTGAAATGAATATCTATTTGATTAATCAGTTTATGAGATGTTTAGATATGTGATCTGGCGAATTTTTGCTAAAGTGAAGGGTATGATATGAGTAAGTATGTTGATCTGAAGAGTTATGTAGTCCTGAAATATTAACAGATCTATACACAGGTTCGTCTCAATAAAATCGTGTATATACATAGGTTTGTTTTAGCAAAAGCGCATATGGAATCTAGGGTTTTGCTGAAGAATGCTGAAGGAAATTTCTGATCCATTTTACTTTTTTTTTTTGCTATCTATCAATTATGCCTTCATATAGATATGGGCTGTTTGAGTATTAATTAACCTACTAGTTGATTATGATTAAATATCAGTGATTGGTTGGTCGATTGATCATTGATTGAATGATTTGATACAATTATGATTTTTAGTTTCATGTCTATTCTTTGAGATTAAATGAGTGGAGTGTGTCAAGTCTAAAAATCTGATGAAAAGAGGCCTACAAGTTGTGTTGTGTTGAAGTTGTTGGATCCAATGTGAAAATTGATGAAACATGGTCTGCGGTGGTGCTGAGGGTTGAAGCCTTTAGTGATGGGGTCATAGCTCCCTTCCAGTGGTATTAGATCAGGGGGTATTATCTCCCTTCCAAGAGTGGTCGATAAATGATAAGCAGGGGGTCGTAGCTCCCTTCTAGTGGTAGTTGGTAAATGAAATCAGGGGGTTGGAGCTCCATTCCCGTAGAAGTTGGAGAACGAGAGAAAGTTACAGAATTTTACAGGTGGGTGCCTACGTGTTCGTATGATTCTATGCCAATACAAGGTTGTAAGAAACTTTCTTTATAACAAATATTGAAGACAGAGACGACAACAACGATGGTTTTCTCCCGAATTGGGTTTCCGCATTAAATCATGGTGTTCATATGTGTTGCTTATGTGAGATGATTTATTCTATTGTTATTTCACATATTTAATGATTACTAAGTGATTGATGAATGAATGATGCACTGAACTAAGTAAATATCTATCTGCATAATAAGATCTCTGGACATACATAAGTATTCTTAATGATAGCCGCGTGTATACAATAGTTGGATTAATCAAAGTCATGTATAGAAATCAATAAACAAAAAGTAAATATTATCGTGAGTTTTAAATAACGATTCGCGCCCCCCACCCTCTCTCAGTATTTTTCCCAAGAACTCGTATCATAGCTAGGTCATTCAATAGAAGCTTGATCGCTTGAAGGAGATCCGTGACAATAGGTAGGAAGAAAACGAAGAAGGTTCCTAAAAGGAAGAAGATATCTGAGAAAACATGTGCAGTAGAAAATTAATAAGATGAAACATGTATTGATTGTTGTTCTTTTGATTTGATTCCTTGTGCATGCAATGTTGAAGATCCTGAACATGGAAGTGAAATTAATGTTATGGATATAGAAGAAAACAATGTTAATATCAAGAATGAAGTTGAAGATCAACATATTTTATTTAATGAAAGGGAATGTATCTTCAAAGATATTATTTCAATATTGAATGTACAATTACAAGAAATAAATTCAATTGAGAAACTAAACAAGGAACAGATAGACCAGTGTCAAAAGCTGCAGGATGAAGTAACCAATCACAGTGAAGGACATGAAGCATAAATCATCTCTCTCAAATCAGATTTGGAAATATAAAATAAGAAGAATGAAGAACTTCTACAAACATTTGAAGAACAATAAAATGGGTTGAAAGAATAGATTCTAAAATTTAATGAGCAAGTAGAAGAAGGAATAAGGGTCGAAGAAAGTATGAAGAAGCAATGCCAAACATTGGGCATTGTGGTAAACATTTTAAAAGGTAAATTAGAAGAAACTTATAAAAACTTGAGGTTTCAAGATAGTGCTAAGATTCTAGATATATTCTTAGTAGTCAAAGGTCTGCTTCTATTAGATTTTGCCTTGTTTTTCATGAAACAGTTAAACGAGAATCTAGCTCAGAAGATAGTGCTAAAGATTCAAAGGAAATCAATGCAAAACTTGAAGTGTTTAAAGAGACAAAAGGTCAAATAACAATAATGAATTCTCAAAGGAAATTTATTCGCTTCTAGCTATAGAAGTATCAATCGATTCTCTCCTTTGATAAATAATGTTGAATTCTTTGTATGTCATAATTATTGACATGTTGCAGCAAATTGTAGAAGCATATTTTTTCGGTCAAATATAGATAGAAACTACATAGAAAGACATGCAGCTACCAGATACTGAGGTTTCTTTAAGGGATATTGTTTTTCATGCAAAAATTTTGGTCATAGAGCGGTTGATTGTAATAGAAGAAATATTAGACAAACATATTATGATTCTTCTACTCCCTTTTCTGGTCACATAAGATGTTATGCTTGTAACAAGTTTGGGCATGTAGAAAAAAAAGCAGGAACAAAAAAATGAATCATCAAAGTCATTATGGAAGACAAACATATGATAAAGTAATATCAAGGAAATTTGGATTCACCAAAATTAATGTTAACAAGAAGAAATAAGGCGAGCTAAGATGTGGTCTTTCTCTCTGTGCAATTGAAGATAAGGATGAATGGTACATCGACTACGTATGTTCTCATCACATGACTGGTGATAAGAGTAAGATGGAATATCTCAAGAAACATCAAGAAGGTAATGTTATTCTTTCAAATGATGCCCCAACAAGTTTTGGTAAAAGGCAGAGCCATAATTAACAAAAATAGATGGCTAGTTGATACCTTATTAATTCAAGGCCTAAAATGAAACATATTGAGTTTAGGCCAAATGGCAGTTAAAGGAAATATAATTTTTTTCACATCAACCAAATGCAAGGTTATGGACAAAGAAATTAGATAATTCATAGAAAGGGGATACAGAAATGTTGATAAATTATATGTGTTTGAAGATATGACCTCTCGCGGATATGATGAGGATTCAGACTCATACTAAAATAATACAATGCCCATTGCAGTCCATAATACTTGAAAGAGTAATGTTATCATCAAATACAATGTATAAATGATAGTTTGGTAATTCTAATTGTTTATATTTCTGACAGTACATCTGTTGTGACAATAGAAGACAGGTACAGGTGGTACAAGTTCAGGGGGAGATGGAGGTGGAGATGGAGATGTGAAATTTTTAGTATTTCATTTTTTGTATGTGGGTTTCATAAACTAAATCTGCGTATACACACGAGTTCCATTGGATACATTTGTGTATTTTTTCCTCTGATAAAAAAACCAATGAGACAGACTCAAGAACAATTTCTGATACGTTGCTGATAGTTATAATTTTCTTGATCTGGTTCTGATGCTTATATCTGCTGATATGATATTAAGTTGTGATTATATGAATGATGAAGATGCCTTTATGAATGAGTTTTTGTGGTGATTAGAAGCACAGTTTCATGGGGAGAATTAGCCTTGCTGAGAATAATGAATCATTGGCATTATGTTGTTTGCTGAATTATGATCTCTTCCTTGAGATATTTTGGTCTTGGTTATAAAATTTCATATCTTTAACTTGATGTAGAGTTCAAGTTGAGACCAATGATTTAAATATTGTCATATTTAGTCATGTATGGACGTGTTCAAATATGTAAACCCACCTGGCTGGATAGTTGAGCCAAATATGTAATTTCACGTGTTTGGATCATTGATGTAAGTATGAGTCCTTGGTTATAGGAAAGTTCATACTCAGTTGAGTTATAGAGTCATGTACTTCATTGAAAAATCTATCTAAAGATTCAAAATTTGCTTAGGGGGAGCATGGTAAAGGAAACAGAAACCTTGTTTTGGTATTGATCTGTCGGTTTCCCTTCATGTCAAAGGGGGAGAGTAACTTGGTATTTGAATAATTTTTATGATTGATGTATCTAACAGGTATTTACAAGTTGTGGTGGTCAAACACCAACATGGTTTCCATCAAGTCCAAAGGAGGAGATTGTTGGAATTAGGATGTAATATGTTTTCCTTGATGGCAACCTACTTGATGAGTTTCCTTTTCATGTATTGAAGATGTAAAATTAATGTATCTACTGCTCAGTTCAAATGTGACAGAGAAAGGAATTCCAGTCAGTGACAGAGAAATGATAAAGGTAGTGTTTAAAAATGTATACGTAGGTGTTACACAGTAATTTGTCACCGTCCCTACCATTCCCCATCCCACACATTGGAGGGCCCATTATGTGACCTATGAACAATGTCATGCCTTGAAACCACTATCATTGCATTCCTCTAAATATGAGCTTCAATTTCCCTGAAGACATCTCCTTGCAAAAAACCATAAAAACATCCCTTTTTGCATTGGAGCGGGCAGCAAGTTCATCACTCGCGCCAATGGGGAAAATCCTACAAAGAGGCCGCGCCAACTGGCGCTCTATCCTAGAGTCGCAATCACGGCAGCCAATTTAAGGAGTGTTTTTTAAAATAAGATGGCGGAAGTTTTGTTTTAACAGACTCATAAACCATTGTCTATCTTGAGTTGGGAGGTTTGGCTCCGGGAGTTCCGTGAAAGGGAAGTGGTTTGCCACCTCTCATGGAAGCTTCTTTGAAGATAGGGCCAATCCCACAATTATAGGGATCCCAACTCCCCTTCTTCCATCTATAAAAGCTAGCTCTTTGCCATTGCAAGCTAGTCTTGAAGTGCCTAAGCTTTGAATCTCCAAGTTCTCAAATTCCCAAGAGCCTTTATGCTGCAAGAGCCCTCATTTTTCCCTTAAGGCCAAACTCGAGCAAGGAGACTATCGTCGAGAGACTCTAAGAGAGGCTTGTCCCATCCCTTGCAGGCTTTGCGAGATGTGTACGACTGGAGACCCCTCCGAAGGAGATCTCAGCGTCAGAACATTGGTTGTACTCTCTTTCGATTGCTTATTAATGAATGACTGCTGGTTATGGTTGCACTCTGTTTTTCACTTATGATAATGATGAGTTATATCCTTTCTGACTGATATATAGTTGCGTATTCTGGATTTTATGCTTGTATTCGTGTTTTTTCTTGCATGTGCAGGTGTCCATTCACGAAGATCGTGGGGATCGTGATCTGCCAAGGCTAAGGAATGGGAACGCTGACTCTTCTACGGATCGTAGCATTGGACTCCAGGTAGGCCTCCATCATTGGTCTGTTTATTCGCAATTAGGAACTTGCGTTGTAGCATTTGATGATTGTTGCTAGACCCGTGCTAGGCTAATAGGGATCGCCTCTGTCCGCAGAGGGGATTTACCTCCTCAACAATTTGGCGACTCCGCTAGGGATCATCTAGTTTTTATCGTCTCATTTTGATTGTCTCGTTTTGATTGTTTCGTGGTTTTCCTTGCTTGGTTGGCCTTCTGGGCTGGGTTCTCTTGCTGTTTCTTGTTTCTTGGTTTGCTTGGATATCATTGATCTGCTTCTGGAGTTGTTCTTTTTTATTTTTGGCTGAGGAACTCGGCTGGCGCGCTTTTTAGCTCGACAGTCGCGCCAATTGGCGCATGTTGCTTTTGTATTGCCCGCACCAATTGCTTTCTGGCACCAGTTACAACCTCACAGTCGCACCACTCCTGTGAGGCATTAGGGTTTGCTCAGTTTGAGCTCTCTGGGTCTGATCAGTGTATTTCTTTTTGGTTTTTCAACTACCTGAGTGTGTTGGAGTCCTGTTTGACTGGGAATTTGCCTTCATCCTTTGGTTGTTTGCTTTTCTCCATCGATTTCACGTTTTAAGCCTTAGGGCATCCAGTGGCTTTGTGTATCGAGCCCTCGTTAGGAGTTTTGGTGTTTTGTTAGTCCAGTAAATTCTCTGATTGTCCCTCCACTTTCTCTTAGTGGCTGTTCACCATTTCGTTGCGATTTTTGAGTGATTACTCTTCTCTTCATTCAAACTTCGTTTGGTCTTGCTTTGGACCTAGATTACACGGTCCATTGGAACCTTTGAGACTTTTTCTTGGTTTTGAGAGACTTTGGTCGATTTGAGATCTGATTTTTTGTGTCATTGAGTGAAATTTGTTTGTTTTTGCTCTCTTAATATCATTTCTCAAATTGTTTCTCTTTTGTTTTCAGTTTTTTTAGTGCATCTAGCCATCAAACATTGAAAATTTTAAAAAAAAAAAATCTCTTTTGCTTTTGGTTGATTAGTGCAAATTAAAATCTTTTCAAATTTACTAGTAATTAGTGATTTGAATGACAAGTTTTTTATTTCAATAGTTGCATTAGAGATATCATTGATTGTCTTCCGATCATTTTGTTTGTGTAAAAACTCTCAACTCTTCCGTAGCTAGTTTTCATCGAACGAAGTGATGTACTATGGCATGTAGCTTTGCATTTAGGAGTTTTTGAGACCACACATTCGTTAGGGCCTGAAAACTGAAACGTAATTGAAGATCAACTTTAAAATATACTCAGTTTACACTAAGGAAGCATTGAAATCTAACGAAACACATTTAGAGGTCTAGGCTAGAGATGTGTTCCGGGGTCTTTAAACCTAGTAGCTGTCGTTCGCCTTTTGGCTTTAGACAGCGCTAGTACGGACTTGTGCTCCCCGTACCGTCTCGTATATAAAGGGAGACCCCTCTAGGTTTCAATCCTTTATCCGTAGAAAGCCGAGTCTACCGCCCTATACCCGTGATACATCGAACATAGCATTCAGGGAGATTGCCTGCACGTACGGAAAGTCCTTGGTTGATTTCTCTTTCATTATTGAAACCAAGGTGTATATTGTAGTTCACGGTTATTTGGTACACCCTTTTGCCTAGTATTCCTGAGTAGTCATTTGATCTTTTTTGACTCCCTAAACTTGAAAAGATCGCCAAGCGCTTGTCCTTTCACGCTTGTGTCAAATCTGAAAGAGATAGAGTCACCTTTTTATCGTTTCTCGACTCTTCAAACATGAAACGGTGAAGTTTCTTATTTTTCAATGTGGTAAAAAATTAATCACCCCCGATTACACGCCCTCTTAGATTTTGCTTGTTGACCATTTGATCGTGTGTCTTGACTCTTTTTCAGCCCGTGTGTGTGTTTGTTCTTTTTTCTCTTCTCGTTTGCCATAGTGGCGGAACCTTCAGTTTCGTCTACTAGTAGTCCTTACATGGACGATTCATCAGAGATTTCCCAATCCTCTGTTGAACCGCAGCAGCCCACTGTTTTCAAGTTTCCTGACGGGGGACCGGTTCTTTCTGAGCAACCCTTTGGGGGACCAGTTGAGTTCGATTGGCCCTTTTCGGACCCTGTGTCTGAATTGAGATTAGGATCTGATTTCCTTTCTCTCACGTTGGGTTCGCCTTTTGTTGCTGTTGTTTTTCCTCCTAGCCCGCGCCATCTATTGCGCGATCTAGCGGCAGGCTCAACCATGAGTGATTCTGGTGAGGAAATCCCAACATCTGGTGAAGACTATCAACTCTTCCCACGAAGATTGTTTCCGGGAGACAACTCTGAACTGGCTGACATGTCAACAGCCAGTCCCTCTTTACCACAGGGGTACAGGTCCTTGGGTCAGATCATTTCTGCCGCAGCCTCTGTGGGAGTGTCAGCTCCTTCTTTGAGGCCAGCTGCTCCTTCACCCGGGGTGTCTCCTCAGACGCTCGTTACTTATGTACCCGTTCGGCCCACTGTTTGTGTGGCCGCCTCTTCTCCTGTTGTCACAGCACCCTCTGCTAGGGCTATGCCAACTCCTGAAGATATCTATCTAGCGACTGCTATATCGAAGAAAATCTCTCCGGAAGAGTATCGGTTGTCTCTGCAATAGCCGAACCCCGAGGTTGGACCATCCTCCCAAGATCCCAACCGCTCTTATTTTTCGCACTATGCACAGGATGGTACACCCGTGTATGCTTTTCCAGGTCAGTATGATGAGCACGGGGACATTTTACATCTACCCACTCCTGAGGCTTACCTCCATGCTCAAGGTTTACCTTATAACTAGGCTTATAACCCGCAAGGGAAACCTTTCCAAGGCCAACCTTCGAGCCAACCTGGCTATCCTTATGACCCACAGGGGCAGCCCATCCAAGGCTATCCTGCGGGCCAGCAAGGGCCATCGTACGGTCCGCAAGGACAGTATTACAGCCCTTCCGGTCAACCTGTTCAGCCTCAGCCGAGGTACCAACCGGGACCGGTCTATGGTCCTGGGGGGGAAATCCAGCCTTCTCTACCGATGCAACCGTAGTATTCTTTTGTTTCTAACGTTGCATATCAGCCGGGACCATCCTATGGTTCTGCTTCAGGTCAAACCGATTTCCAGCAACCACATGGCCCTATTCCTCCACCAAGTCAACCGGCCTATCCGACACAACCTGGTGTTCCGCCTCCAGGCCAACCGGCCCATATGGTACAACTTGGGGCTCCTTCACAGCCAGGTCAGCCTGTGCAACCGGCCCAGCCTGTCTATCCAGGTCAACCTGTTCATTCAGGGCAACCCTCTTAGTCGGGTCAACCTGTTCACTCAGGGCAGCCCGCTCATTCCATTAACCCTGCCCAGCAGTTGATTCATTCGATGCCGCAACCAAATCAACAGCTGCGCCCTACTTATCAGGCTCCGCAGGGTTCCACTTTTCAGCAGCCTACTCATCCTCAGGGTGGTTATTATCCTCATGGTCAATCTCAACCGAACTATAACCACCCCAGAGGCTCTCAGTATTATCCTCGTCCACCCGGTTTTACCTACACTCAGAAGCCAAATCCAAATGCTGCTTACACCGGGCCGACACATAATCAGGGTTCGTACTCTGGTTATCAAGCCCCACACTCTGGTTACCAGCATCCAAATCAGTCTGCTTATACGACCTACACCCCCTACGGTCAGAATCCTACGAGACAGAACCCATGGGGGCAAGGATATTCACAACCATTGTGGAGTACAGGTAATGGTCCTCATCCCGGGCCTGGCATGCCGGTTAATCCCCCATTGCCGTTCCTGGCCACCTTGGAGTTTCCGGATGTTTCAAAATTGACGAATGATCCAATTTTACATAATCCGTATTGGCCTCCGGTTCCCACCAAGATACCAGGCGATTGCCCCAAGTTTGAGGGAAAAGCTGGAGAGGACCCCCAGGCGCATGTGATGACGTATCATATTTGGTGTTCGTCTAACTCTTGGGTCGACAATTCGATTCGTCTGCGCCTCTTCCAGCGTACTTTAACTGGAGCTGCTTCTAAGTGGTACATAGAGTTATCCCATGGCATGTTTTGAGATTTCAATTCTTTAGCCATGGCTTTCCTCACGCACTTTCAGTTACCGGTTCGTTATGAAGCCAGGACGCACCTCCTAACTTCTCTGAAGCAGGATAAAGCCACTCACATCTCTGATCACATTCATGAGTGGTGGCGCCGTCGTAGACTGATCAAGTTTCACATACCTGATCAGATACTAACTCACTAGTTCACCACTTCCTTCGTGAATAAAATCGCTCAAGATATTGCGATGGGAGCATGTGTGACGGAGGAACAAGTCATTGCGCGTGCCCAATATCTGGATCTTGTGTATTCTCAGTCCGGCATGCTTTATGATATCTTGCCTGATGCCTCGCGGTCCCGAACCTCTAAGGCTCCGCCTACCCCTGCGGTGGATGGTGTCATTGGTTCTATCTCTCAGAATTCGAAGAAATCTTCGAATGGGAAGCAGAAGTCTAATTCTTCCGACAATGCTCCTGCTAATCCCGCCCCGTCCGATTCTGGCAAAACCGCGGAAGTGAATGCCATTTAGGCCAATCCTACGAAGAAAAATTCCAAGGGGAAAAAGAAGGGCAAAGGCAAATCTAAATCTGATGCCCCAAAGCCAGAATCTAATTCTCGCACTGAGGATGGTTCTCAGCGTAAACCGAAGTACCCTTGCCTCATTTGTGAAGGCGACCATTATACTAAGGATTCCCACGACAATCCGAGGTTAGTCAACTTCTCAAGGGCTCTAAAGGGACTTCGATAGTTCTAAAAGAGCCATTTCCCTCTCAACAGACCCAGATGGTTGAACAGTCGTCACCATCTACACCATTTGGGTCCCAAGTTTTCATGATGAAGAGCGTTGCACCTATCTCTGTTGCTACGCGTTCGAAGGATTACAATGAATCGCGGCAGGCACCCGGGAAGGCAGTTGCGGATGGACCGCCTCCCCCACCTGTCTCTGGTTCGTTGGAAATCGAGAAGCCTACTCTTGAACCCGTTGTGAAGCCACCTTCTAAAGGTGTTCTTTGAAGATCTTCTTATAATCCAAATGCTCGTGCCGCTCAACATTACAGCATTGTTGAGGATTTGGCATAGGCGCCTTCTGCTATGTCTGCGCTAGAAGTTCTTCAAAGTTTTCCTTCGCAATGGAAGGCTTTATTCTCTGCAATCGGTGGCATTGACCCCTCCGACTCGAGTCTTATCACCTTCGATTTAGAGAATTTCTCCCCCCGACTTCCACATCAAATCGCTCTTGTTATTCAAGTCAGGATTAATGGTCTAAATATCCATAGGGCCGTAGTGGATGAGGGTGCTTCCACCTGCGTTATGTCATCCGCTTTCTGGAAGGCCATTGGCTCTCCAGCCCTCGTGTCCTCTCCCAATTCCCTCGAGGCATTTGATGGTCGGGAATCTAAACCCCTCGGTGTTCTCGAAAGTTTAGCGATCACTTTACAGGGGAAGACTATCAACGTGTAAGTAGAAGTGGTTGATGCCAAGTTCAACTACAGTATACTTCTGGCCCGTAGCTGGACTCATGCCTGCTATGCGTACCGTCCACCGTCTTTTGACTTCTTAAGTTCCTGCACGAGGGCAAAATCGTCACGGTGGATCAGTTGTCCTTCTTCACCTCTACTTCCGAGAACAACGTACCATACGTGGATCAAATTCCGAATCCCCCTGACAGTGTAGGACCTAGTCTCTTCAAAGACCCCGTCCTCATGGGTATCTTTCCCGCACCACCACCGCACACCGCTCAAGTTAACATGATTTCCAGGTCCGATGACCCCTGGCTTATTCCTACGCCTGAGCAGGTGTTTGAGTTTGGAGAATCAATGCCCTTGACTCCAGTAGAGATCAGCTACTGTGAAATTGTTGCCGCATCTGATCCTCCACCTCCTCAGCATGCTCCTTCGAGCATGGCTCTCGACGTCTACTCTCAATTCCTCTGGCTTGGTCAGGCCAATTCACCTGATCCTCTCAAAGAGACTTTTCCTTCCGATGAAGCCATCATTGAAACTATGTCTCTTGAGGAGCTGCCTTGGGGCGATGGACATCATCACTCCTCTTTTATGCCTAGTTTGGGGGCAATGACTGACTGTTTGGAGCGTTATGCTTCTCAGGTTCCTACCCCTCCTCTTCAAACGCCCATCTTGACGCACGAGGTTTTTTCGGAAGGTAACCTGGGGAACATCACTCAAACCGTCCCGATCAACATCTCCATTAAACCGGGGATCGTTGAGAATATTCATGTGGGAGTGACTTGTTCTCCCAATGAGATTCAAGTCTATACTGATATTTTTAAAGAATTCAGAGATGTGTTTGCCTGGTCCTACGAGGAAATGCTGGGGATTGATCCCAGTATCGTAGTGCATGAGATTCCAACCTATCTCGGTGCGAAGCCCATGTGCCAATGCTTACGCCCCATGCATCCTCGGAAAGCTGCTGCAATTAAGGCAGAAGTTGAAAAACTTCTGAACGCGGGTTTTATTTATCCTATCCCCCTCACAGAATGGGTTTCTAATATTGTTCCTGTTGATAAAAAGCAGGGTACTATCAGGGTCTGTGTTGATTACCGCAACATCAATCGCGCCTGTCCAAAAGATAACTATCCCACTCCGTTCATAGATCATATTATCGACGAATGTGCCAGAAGTGAGATTTATTCCTTGATGGATGGTTTCTCAAGGTATAATCAAATCAATATTGCACCTGAGGATCAACACAAGACTACGTTCATCTATCCATGGGGTACTTTCGCATATAAAAAACTCCCGTTCGGCTTAAAGAACGCTAGAGCTACTTTTCAGCGTGCGATGTCTTACGCTTTTCATGACATTTGCCATATCATTCAGCCTTATCTGGATGACTTTCCAGCTCATTCAGCTAGGCGAGACGATCACCCTGAACACCTCCACTAGATATTCCTTCGCTGTAGACGCTACAATATTAGGCTCAATCCTCATAAGTGCGTCTTCAGCGTGGATTCTGGCCGTCTTTTGGGATTCATAGTCTCCAAAGACGGAATTCGCCTTGACCCTTTAAAAGTCAAGGCTATCATCAACCTCCCATCACCCTCCTCGTTATACCAGTTACAGAGTCTTCAGGGAAAAGCGAACTTCCTTCGATGCTTTATCCCGAACTATGCTGAGGCGGCCAAAGGATTTACGCACCTATTAAAGCAGAATGTTCCCTTCCGTTGGGACGAAATTTCTCAGCAATCCTTTGAGAAGCTAAAGACGTTATTGGTTAATGCTTCTTTTCTTCGTCCTCCAGACTATCATCGTGATTTCATCTTGTATCTCGCCGCCGTGTTTAGCACCATTGCTATGGTTCTGGTGCAGGATGATGATGATGGTAATGAACATGTCGTTTATTATCTATCACAAAACCTTCTCGATACAGAAACGCGCTATGCTCATGTCGAGAAGCTGGCTTTAGCTGGTTTCGGATTGCAACCCCATGACATATATTCTCTCTAGATAGTTGCTGGGGGGGAAATAATCCAAATGGATCATTATCCTGCAGGAGTTTGACTTAGAGTTCACCACTGCCAAGTCAACCAAATCCCTTGTTTTCGCGGATCTTATATGCTCACTCCCGACAGACTCCACTCCTTCACACTTCGAGGACCATATCCCAGATGAAAATCTTTTCCTCATCAGTACTCATGACCCTTGGTATGGTGACATAATTGTGTATCTTCAGACCTCGACATTTCGGTCTGAGTTGGATAAAGCTGCTCGCCGACGGATTCGGCATCAGTCCTAGCCCTACCGTATAGTAGGAGAAACCTTATACCGCGTTGGAGTAGATTCGGTGCTCCGCGAGTGCCTAACCTTGGAAGAGGCTGAAAAGGTCCTAAATGACTGCCACAGTGGCGCCTGTGGTGGACATATGTCTGGGTATGCTACTGCCCAGAAAATTCTGCGAGCAGGTTATTTCTGGCCTTCCATATTCAAAGACTGTATCATTGTAGTCCGTAAATTTCATGCGTGCCAGATATTTCAGCGCAAGATGTGTGCGCCGCCTCTCCCTTTACATCCTGTTATTACCTTCGGCCCTTTTGCGAAATGGGGCATGGATTTTATGATGTGTAACCCTCACTCGGCCGGGGGGCATGCATATATAATTGTCGCCGTCGACTACTTCACTAAGTGGGCCAAGGCGATGCCTACACTAGCTGCTGACGGTAAAACGACTGCTCAATTTATATTCAACCATGTTATTGCACATTTCGGGTTTCCTCAGGCCATCGTTACCGACCATGGTACTCATTTCCGAGATTATATGATGGCTGAGCTGACTTCAAAGTTGGGCTTGCGTCACGACAACTCAACGTCGTATTACCCTCAGGCAAACGGCTAGGTTGAAGCAGTGAACAAGGTTTTGGTCACCATGCTTCAACGAACAGTTGGGATTCATAAATCAAATTGGCACCTCCAACTGTTCTCAGATCTTTGGGCTTACTGAACGTCTGCTAAGAGTGCAACTGGATTCACACCATTTCAATTGGTGTATGGCCTGGAAGCCACTCTTCCGGTTGAATGCGAGATTCCTTCTTTGAAATTAGCCATAGAACTTCTACCCGACACTTCTGCTGAAGAAGAGCATCTCCTGTATCTAGAACGGTTAGATGAAACCCGCTGCTTAGCTGCCTTAGTCATTAAGGCACAAAAGAAGCGGGTCAAAGCTCACTTTGATCAATCGGTTTCACCACGTTCCTTCGTTGAAGGGGACCTTGTCCTCCTGTATGATCAAGCGCACAATAAGCTTGGGGTGGTGAAGTTCCAACCCATGTGGCATGGGCCCTATATAGTTAAACGAGTATTAAAGAACGGGGCTTATGAGCTTATATATTATGAAGGAGTTCCGCTGGCACAACCCAGATATGGGCTGTACCTTAAAAAGTACTATGCCTAAAGTGATTTCTTGGTATGGTGTGTGTACATAGGTGTGTGTTTTTCATTTGTGTGCATGTGTGGTGTGGTGTGCCTTGTAAACATATTTCTGTTGATCGGGTCTTCCTGGTTGTGCAGATGTCCATTCATACATTTGTTGGTTTTGCGGATGGTGCCTCCCGCAGTACTAGGAATTTGTCGTCGGCAGCCTGGGTAATTTATGATCCTGCTGGTGAGTTGGTCAACCTGCAAGGTGTGTGTCTAGGACGCACTACGAACAACATCGCGGAGTATAGTGTTGTGCTAGAATTATTAACCGAGGCGATAAACCTTGGTATCCGTGAATCGCTTGTGTATCTAGATTCACAACTTGTAGTGTTACAGCTAAACGAACACTATTCGGTAAGGAACCCGTCCATTCTACGACTGTATCTGCGTATTCGATTACTGGAAAGGAATTTTGACTACATTACATATCAACATATACCCAGGCATTTGAATACATTAACAGATGCAGTAGCTAATTTGGTGTTAGACAGACATTTGCGCAATTTGTAAATCATTATCACATGTAAAAGAAAGATCCATCCAGAAATAGATATGCATATATATATAGATATCGAAATGTTTACATAGCGTGTGTCACATGAAATCAAAATATACATAATCGTCTTAATACATCCGGAGACAACATGTCTCTCAAAAATATGTGTGGTAAAAGCCCTAAAAGATCTAATCTGCATGGTGCTCATGATAACATGTAACTGCACGCACTAAGCGTCTCAGAAGTCCATGGAGTCGACTAGGCACTCCCACCATATGTCGCTGGTACGCCATCAGTACATCTGCCAGCCGGGCATAGTCTGGGATCCCTCGGGCGATACCCTTGAGATTCCGGACCAACTCCTCCCCTCCTGTACCCTCTGCCTGAGGATCAGGTGCGAGAAGAGTCCTCCGCGCGATTGGAGACATACCGGCTGGTCTCTCTGGGCCCACATCTGCATACATATAAAATGTGTCAGGACGAATGTGTATTAACAAAAGAAAATCATAAAACAAAAAAATCAAAAAATGAGGTCTTACCCAACTCCTCGTCCCAATCAACTCCTTCTGGCAGTGGGAGATCTGGGTCTCCGGTGAAATTGGTTCCTGCATATGGCCAGTCCTCCACTACGATCAACTGGCGCCGCAACCACCCAAAAAACTCGGGCCTCCACGACATCTGTTGGTCTCCTCCAGCTCTGGGCATTAGTGCTGCCCAGCGAGCCATTCTTGGCCCTCGTGGAATCGGCTCAGCTACGATGGCCCTTGGCCTTGGAAGATTGGTAATCGTTCCAGAATAAATGATACCAAGATGGAATCGTAGCCGAACTGTTTCAGTTTGGCTTGCTTGCATTTCGTAAGCTGTCTCTTCATGTTTATTGTTACTGCTGTAGCCCAGTCAAACAAAAGTGGAGTCATGCACTCTGAGGCCAGCAGGAGTTGGGCCTTCGTGGCCTCGTGCGGTGCCTGCGACCCTGCAACCCGCGTGATGGTATGTAGAACTACCCTCATGGCTAGATCGGGGATGGTATGGATATCCACCTTTTTACTCCCTGATCCCATTTGTGCCCTTGGGCACACTCGTGCGATCACTTCTTCCATCTTCTCGCCGGATGGTCTGCTCCCAGTCAAGATGGGCACCAGACCTCTACGAGACAGTCTGGTTATAAAGTACACATCAGAGACCTCCAGCTCCAACACCTGGTCTCGTAACTTGAACACTTGTTCCTATTCATCCCATATACTGATCAGATACTGGAGGAGCTCAGGCTGGGATCGTAAACAAGGTGTTAGGAAGAAATTTTTTAACCCGCAGTTTCTGAGGGCATTCATGCAAGCCTCATTTTCTATGGCCTATTCGTCCTCTTCCCCATGCTCTCTTTCTTTCCACTCAATCGCCATTTTGCTTGATTTCCTGCATCCACATGGTCATAAACCCTTAATTAGGTCTTTGTTGGGCTTCAAATTCCATTCAAATTGATTAAAGTTTCGAATTTTTAGGCGGAAATTTGGGTTCGGCCGCTGGCGCGGCTGTTTTGTGAATAGTCGCGCCAGGTGGCGCGAGCCCTAAATTTTTTAAAAAGTTGCTACAGAAGTCTGATGCATGAGGGAAAACTATTAAAAATAGATTGAAATGAAGTACAGGAAAGCGCCTCTTACCTGTAAAAGACAAGAATCTGAATGGTAAACCGGATCTGTCACAATCACCGTCAGAAGTTTGCACACCAAATGGACCACTGCTGCTTTTCACCAAGGTAAATAGTAAAAGTAATTTTGTTTTTTACCATTTTGACATATTTATAAATTTTCAATCCGAATTAAGTTTTAAAAGTTATTTTTCTCAAATATTTTAATATATTATGTTGAAAATGGGTTTTGCGCTTGCTTGGTATGTGCAACAACAGGTTTTACGCGACTTGCATGGTGAAACGAGTTGTCTTTTATACTTTTTCGGACTCGGTAAATACACGAAAAAGTCACTTTGGAGTCATCTTTCAGCTCTTTTCTGACTCTCTAAACATGAAAAGATTGCCGAGGCCCTTGTCTTTTCGATCTCGCTAAAATGGACACGAATCAACATCTACCCAGTATACGTTTACCCCTTTTTCGGGCTGGGATAGATTGATTACGAAAAAGGAATACCCTAGCCTATCGCGACTAGGAGGTTTCCTCGGATATTGTTTTCCACCTTTTCGGGTCTGAGGAACTACTTACGAAGAGGGACCTCTGGAGTTTACTTTTCAGCTGTCTTTTCAAACTCTCTAAACATGAAAAGACGCCGAGTTCTTCCTTTGTCGGACTCGTTAAACCCTGATGACATCGGATTCAGTCGAAATGACGTTCTCCGAGTTCCTCCTTCCTAGGGCTCGTTAAATGTACTAGGATGGATTTGCCCGAAGGGCAGACTTATATTACAAGCATATGCTATCCCCTTCAAGCTTGTTATCAAAAATAATTGGGGTACTCGCCAGAAATGGTGGGGGAAAAATGGAGCCATCATCATTGTCGTGTCGGCAGTATGTCGCTCTTGAACATGGCACTTGTCTGCATTCGTGTCGGGTTGGGGACATCTCATCTCGTTTTTTCACATGCTTCTGTGGGTTTGGATAATCCTTTTTGACCTCTCCTCTGCTCATTGTCTCGTCACCATGACCTCTGATCCGTTGATGTCAAATACTGCCAAAACCACTATTTGTGCCATTATATGTTCAAGAGAAGTTGACCTCTGCAAATATCAACCTTCCTCTGATTCTCATATGATCATGTTTCACAACAAAAACATCATGTTCCTCTGTCTCGTGTCGATGATGTGGGAAACATTATGGCCCACCTTCGATCAAGGTCACTTCCTGTCAACTTCAGCTCATTATCTAGGAAGCTGATCTAGAGACTCCTTTATGGTACCTTGGAGCGTGCATGCCTCAATGGCAGATTCGTCACATTCGACGTGAGTTTCTCATCATTGGCCTTTGATCGAGTGATTCTACGGGTGTTCGACACCAGCTCATTGATTCACACGCAGTAGATTGTACCTATAGTACCTTGAGGGCCATTGTCATTATTGGTGGTTCCTCTCGCGTCTATTAACATCTTTCATTATTGGCTGGTAATCAGACGATGTTCTTGCATGTTCGACTCCAGCTCACATATTCGCATGCTTGAACTTGTACTTTGTTTGGGTCGAGATGGAGCGCAAGACCCTGAGTTGTGTCTGTTGTAACCCAGGCTGCGATTTTGTGGATTATTATTTACATGACTTATTCACTGGATGGCTGCGGCCATACCTGAGTCTATTTATCGATCCTCACTAGATGGCTGCGACCATACCTTCGATCTAGATTATTGTATACTCTGTTTTGGATGGCTGCGTCCATACCACATATACATCATGTACTTGAGATATCAGTTGTATTTCTCCACGCAAGTTTTCTGACGGCGGAGCTTAAGTTGGACACGTTCTCGTAAAGAATTTCACCCCTCTCTCTCTCTCTGGCCTCATGCTTTAGGGGGCATCTGTTACACAGTAATTTGTCACCATCCCTACCATTCCCCATCCCGCACATTGGAGGCCCATTATGTGACCTGTGAGCAATGTCATGCCTTGAAACCACTATCATTGCATTCCTCTAAATATGAGCTTCAATTGCCTTGAAGACATCTCCTTGCAAAAAACCATAAAAACATCCCTTTTTTCATTGACGCGGGCAGCAAGTTCATCACTCGCGCCAATGGAGAAAATCCTACAAAGAGGTTGCGCCAACTGGCACTCTGTCCCAGAGTCGCAGTGGTGCCAGCCAATTTAAGGAGTGTTTTTTAAAATAAGATGGCGGAAGTTTCGTTTTAACAGATTCATAAACCACTGTCTATCTTGAGTTGGGAGGTTTGGCTCCGGGAGTTCCATGAAAGGGAAGTGGTTTGCCATCTCTCATGGAAGCTTCCTTGAAGATAGGGCCAATCCCACAATTATAGGGATCCCAACTCCCCTTCTTCCATCTATAAAAGCTAGCTCTTTGCCATTGCAAGCTAGTCTTGAAGTGCCTAAGCTTTGAATCTCCAAGTTCTCAAATTCCCAAGAGCCTTTATCCTGCAAGAGCCCTCATTTTTCCCTTAGGCCAAACTCGAGCAAGGAGACTATTGTCGAGAGACTCTAAGAGAGGCTTGTCCCATCCCTGGCAGGCTTTGCGAGACGTGTACGACTGGAGACCCCTCCGAAGGAGATCTCAGCGTCAGAACATTGGTTGTACTCTCTTTCGATTGCTTATTAATGAATGACTACTGGTTATGGTTCCACTCTATTTTCGCTTATGATAATGATGAGTTATATCCTTTCTGACTGATATATAGTTGCGTATTCTGGATTTTATGCTTGTATTCGTGTTGTTTCTTGCATGTGCAGGTGTCCATTCACGGAGATCGTGGGGATCGTGATCTGTCGAGGCTAAGGAACAGGAACGCTAACTCTTCTACGGATCGTAGCATTGGACTCCAGGTAGGCCTCCATCGTTGGTCTATTTATTCGCAATTAGGAACTTGCGCTGTAGCATTTGATGATTGTTGCTAGACCCGTGCTGGGCTAGTAGGGATTGCCTCTGTCCGCAGAGGGGATTTACCTCCTCAACAGTAGGTTTGATGAAGGCAACATGCGTACACTCACAAGTTTGATGAAGGAAACCTGTGTATACATCCAGAATTAATGTATGCATAGTTTTGGTGAAGAGAAGTTGCGTATACACATGGGTATGAAGAAGAAAAGTAGTGTATTTACATACACACTTAGTTTATGATACCAGTGATCCTTACCATGGTTTTATCCCACAGTATTGAGAATTGTATCATCTATTTGATTGCGTTTAAGAATACCATCAACACTTGTGTGGTTTTGGCTCATGGTATTGGTAAAGGCTCAAACTATATAAGAAGGTGAAGATAGTGTGCAAAGGTGTGCATGTGTATGGATATTGAATGAATACTTCACTTTGAATTATATCTGCATGGAATGGTTACATTTTATTGATAGATTTGAAATAATGATGCACCTATGGATACAATGATGGATCATGATATCTAGACCTGAAATGACTATGTATTTTCTTAATCTGTTTATGAGATGTTTAGATATGTGATATGGTGAATGCTTGTTGAAGTGAAGGGTATGATCCGAGTAAGACTATTGGTCTGAAGAGTTACATTTCCCTAAAATGATGACATACCTATACCCAGGTTTGTTTCAGTAAAAGCACGTATATACGAAGGTTGGTTTCAACAAAAGTGCATATGGACTATAAGGTTTTGCTAAAGAATGTTGAAGGAAATTTCTGATCAGTTTTACTGTGTTTCTACTATCTGTCTTCATATAGATCTGGGTTGTTTCAGTATTAATTATGTTGCTAGTTGATTATGATTAAATATTAGAGATTGGTTGGTTGATTGATGATTCAGCGAATAATTTATACATGTACGAGTTTCAACTTGATGTTTGTTCTTTGAGGTGAAATGAGTGGAGTGGGTCCAGTTTGAAAATCTGATGAAAAGAAGCCTACAAGTTGTGTTGTGTTGAAGCTGTTAGATCCAATGTGAAAATTGATGAAATGTGGTTCGTGGTGGTGCTGAGGGTTCGAACCTTCAGCGAGGGGGTCGTAGCTCTCTTTCAGTGGTTGCTGGTAAACGAGATCAGGGGGTAGTAGCTCCCTTCCAGGAGTGGTTGGTAGATGAGAAGTAGTGGGTCATAGCTCTGTTCTAGTGGTAGCTAGTAAAGGAGATCAGGGGGTTAGATCTCCCTTCTAGTAGAAGCTAGAGAATGAGAGAAGGTTGCATCCTTCTACAAGTGGGTGCCTCTGTGCTGATATGACTCTGCGTGAGTACAAGATTGTAAGAAGATTTCTTTATAATAAATATTGAAGACAGAGATGACATCATCAATGGTTTTCTCCCGACTTGGGTTTCCACCTTAAATCCTAGTGCTCATATGTGTTTCTTATGTGTGATGATTTATTCTGTTGTTACTGCACATATTTAATCATTACTAAATGACTGATGAATGAATGATGCACTGGTCTAAATAAATATTTATCTGCATAATAAGATATATGGACATACACAAGTTTCCTTAACAATAGCAGCGTGTATACGCTAGTTGGATTAATCAAAGTCACGTATCGAAATTACTAAAGAAAAAGTAAAGATTATTGTGAGTTTTAAATACTAATTCACCCCCCCCCCCCTCCCCCCTCCCACCTCCCCTCTCAGTATTTTTCCCAACATTCTTTGTGTTGGGTGCACTCTCCTTCTCAGATATATACTCAAAAAATAGTATATAGTCACCAGATAGGAGAAGTAAAGACTTTTTATATGATGTTTATTAAAAAACAAAGTGTCAACTCGAGACAATAAAGAAGGTCCCAACAAGGGTATTTTATATAAAAAAATTGAAGCATCTCTCCCATTTGTTTCATTTTTTGCCCTTTCTCATTGAATATTTGGTTTAAATATAGGTAGATATTGAATTGCAACTTCAAGTGGATAGGAAATAGCTTGATTGAGGCTTGGAAGCCGTGGCGAGATTCGTCAGCCAACGAGACTTTCAGAAACATCCCTTCCCTCATTTGTTTAGGGGTCTAGCTTGCCAGGAATAAAGTTGCTTTTAAGGACTCCTCATCCTCACCTGACCTTATTACAGCTAAAGTGGGGGTAGTTTATTCTCTCCTTCCATCAAAAGCCTTTATTCACGTGCCTCACAAAATTATTGAATAAGAGATCAATTTCCACATTCCTTGGTCTTATTTTTATGGTGCTTAAAGAAAGGACAATATTTGTGGGGGTGGCCACATCCTTTTCATAAATCAATAACATTTCATGAAGTCAAAAATTAGTTTAGGTAGAGGATCTAAGAAGTTTGTTGAACTTCTATCTTTAAAGATTCTATTATGCTAGCCTCTAGAATATGATGGTCATTGTCTTAAATTCTTGAGGGATTCTTTAAATGTTATTAATTTTTTTAATGAAGTTCAAATGTCTCACAACCACACACTTCTTCCCATTCTACAATAAATTATTCAGATTAAACAAGATTTTAATCACATATCATGCTCTCATATATACAGGGAAAGGAACAATGAAGCATATGATTTTCCCATTCTATAAGAAATTATTCAGATTAAACAAGATTTTAATCATATATCCTGCTCTCATATCTATAGGTAAAGGAACAATGAAGCAGATATTCTATCCAAGGAAGTCGTTAGACAAGATATCAGTGGTTGGCAGGTCACAAAACATATGAATGGGATAGTCCAAATTTTCTAGCATCATTCTTTTATAGATACCTGACGCTCTATGTTTCTCCTTTGTATCAGACCACAATTTATATTTCTTTATGTTTCTTGAATTGTTTTCTAGATATTTGACTTTTTGATGTAAATATTTTGGTCACTTAGGTCAGCGATTGATTTTTATTTACCACCAGATTGGACTTATTATGCACACACACACACACACACATAAGTTCTGGTACCAGTTTGTGTGGATAGAACAATTTTAATGTTTGGTCTGAGGGTCATTTTTATCATAGACATATTACTTTGGAGGTTGTACTACACAAGGCTTTAGCCATTGACAGATGATTTTTTTGATGAATCCACAAAGTGCATGTACTATAACTATTTGTTGCGATTTTTTCTTCAGGAAAAAAATATTGTTTTTCTTAATCTACAATTTAGGCACCATAAATCTTAATACAACTATTCTAACAAATTGAACTATACTAGGGTCAAAGAGAATTTGTCATTTTACGCATATTAAACCATAACATCCACATAAACCAGGGTAACAAATCTTTTTCTAATTCAAACTAGGCATTTAACGAATTTCAAATCATAACAATAGTGAATTTCAAATCCTACAAATAATGACTTTAAATACTTCAAGTATTTCCATTACGCCAGCTAATTACTCAAAAAATCCAACACTATTACACTAAACATAAAATCAAAAAACAATACATATGTTATACTAAACTAGAAATGTACCTAAAACCCCTAGAATTGCTATTCATAACCTTGATTAACGCAAATGAGATGGAATTTTGATGCAAAAAAATAGCTTACTCGTGATATAAGTGATCAAAAAGTAATAAACCACGACTGCCTCAAAAGAGATCTTCACTCTCCTCTCTTTGTGTTTGTCTAGGGCCAAATCCAAAAAAATTATGCGCACCCCCACCAAGCAAGAATATAAACTTCGATGACAACCCTTCGAAAATATATTTCCTATTCACTCTTCCAGAGAGGAAAACCACTGATTTTATGTTCCTATGATAGGATCTCGCATGATCCCAATTCCTGGTAGCTCGAGGAGGACATCGTAGATGAAGTCAAATACCACCAACAAATGGGTGGACGAGACGAGAGAGAAGACAATTATGGTTGAGGGAAGGGAAAAGGAGGGCACCTTCAGGCGCATGCAGGGTACTCTGAGAGCACTGTAAGCAAGCGTTAGGATGAGAAGCAAGGGATCCATTGAAGATGGCAACAATAATTCTCTGCTTAATGATGCCAAGTTATACTCATGAAGATGGACCTCTATCAAAATTTGTCCAGAGACGAGATTTTGTTCAGAGATTAACTTTAGAAATGACCAAATTGAGTTTGAAGATTTAATATTTTTTCTGAGATAATTGTCTTTGCCCTCAGTCACTTGGGTTTTTGGTGTGACCCTAAGGTATATTTACCCAACCTTTTAGGTTGGGTTAAACTGAAATGATGTTCCCCCAAATAATGAATCTACTACTAAAAGACACATACATAAAATTCACCATTCCAAGAATGAAAAACTTAATTTAATTATGTTTTGATTAAAAATTATCAAGGAAGATACATTACATTAGATTTTTATCCTAATTATATAAACGTGTTAAAATCATACTATGAAATAAATATTATCTCATACTCATACAAATTGAAAAAGTTCATCTTCGTTGAAGTATGTGTTAGGTAAATTTGACTCGGGGATAGAGTTAAAGTTGATCAGGTTACACAGTGATGGTTTTGGGGCACATGGTATTGTGCACCCATGGTTTTTTGCCTATGTTATTACATGTAATGGTGCCTATAAAAGGATGTGAGTATTTCATTATAAACTAGGCCAGGGAGGTGAACAGTGAAGGCTCACATGGCTAAGTTGGCCAAGATTTTGGCCAAGGCTAATGAAATTGAATTAAGGTGGGTTTTTCTTGGAGTTGGGGTTTTCCCGGTTAAATATTGTGTGTTTATGTTTTATTATTGTTTCTGATTTATTTGTGTTTATCTCAGAAAATAATTTAATTTTCTTCGGTAAACTTTTCTTCATTTGGTATCAGAGCCATGGTCTAGGTTTCGAATTTATAGGGACACCTTTGTGGTCAAGTTTAACCTAGACTCTCTAGCGAGAGCAGTTTTGTAAAAGGCTTTTTTGGTTGAATTTATGGATCCACATTTGAAAGTGTTTATTTCCTAAGAGATCAAGCCAGTTTCAAAAATTGCATGGATGGATCGAGGATTATGTATAGACTCGACTATGGATAGATTTCCGTAGCAGTGAAAATGTGCCCAAATAAATGGAGATGATGTTGAAAATCCTAGATCGATACAAACAACACAAGAAAAAATAAATAAAAATATTTTTAGCACCCGGTTGTGGAAAGATAGGCGCTGAGAGTGGAAGCAGACCCTTCTGTAGTTGCGACTGCGTGAGAATGCAGAGGAGGAGATGGCGGGCCCATTTGATAAACAACCAAAGGAGCAACTGGATTTGGCACATAAGCATCTAAAAGTGACGTATGATGTCACTCCGCCGGCCATGACGGATGGAGACTTATTTTTATGGTGGAGGAAGAGGGATCAGTGGATCTAGTGATGGTGGCCATGACAGTGCATTGGTTCGATCTCGACACCTGGGCATGATATCAGTGTGGTATTATAGATAGGGTAGCGTCAGTCCTGCTGTCAATTCAGTGGGTGCAGATCTGCTGGAGTCAGAAATGCCTTACCAAAAACCATGCCCTGAGTATCTGTAAGATGGATACATGAAGTTGTTGTTCTCATTTGATCCGGCGCTATAAAATGAACGGGGCAACCAAGGTAATCCCCTTGTAATGGAGATGGAGATACAACTGTCATTATTGTACAATTATTCCCTTGCGGTGATCACAACGAGAGAGAAGGGTGTCGAGCTTCTGAACGAAAAGGTATTGAGAAGTTTTAGAGAGGCATGGCAGGTGTCGAATCATTGACCTGAAAGCCTAAAATATGAAGGCATTGGATATTGCAGATCTATGGCTGAGAGATAGCCTAAAATGTGCAGAGTTTGATTCTGCACAAAATGGCATGGTCGGATCCTTTTCTAATAATGCAGGAGCTGTGGTGGCAGAGGATGAGTTAAGAGATCGTAGGCATGGGGTCATGGTGGAGGCACAATCAACACTCATCAAGGCACGCACGCAGCAGGTGGATGCACTAGAGAGGGCCATTGATGCCCTGATGTAAGATGCTGCCAGCAAGCAGTTGTTGATGAGGGTTGTGGAGTCACAGGTACAAAATGGCGGCCGAGCCAGATTTTGGGATTGGGCTGATAGCGTTCTTGAGCCTGACATGAATCCATGGTTAGATAGTTGTGGGAGCGGGTGCAGGGCTATTAGAACCCTAGCCGCCTCATCCCCCTGGTTCATGCCTGCTTCCTTCCATGAGGATGAGGGTATTTTTCCTCTATTGATGTAGGTATCATTGTCATTCCTTCTTATGAACTAATCATGGGTTAATAAGCAATGATGTTGGGTTGTCGATGAAAATATTTTTCCCATGGAATATGATAAATTTGGTTCATGTTTTTATAAGTCATGGTGCATTTGAATGAATAGGAAAGAATTAAGGTAGGAGAATGGAAGTGAGTAGCAACAAGGAATTAATTCAAAAATTATTAATTTAATAATTTCTTGTAAATAGGGATACTAGTGGAAGACCTGGTAAGGCATGTGTTGCCCTGAGTAATAATTGGTAAAGTCTGAGTTAGACCTAGGTGATAGGGGGATTGCTAGGTTAAAAAATTCCTAGGGCATAAAATTTTGAGGGGGGTAAGGGATAGAGTGAGGCGGTTTGTCTCATAGAACCTTTGGCCAGATTTAGTCAAAGAACCCCAAGTCAAGTTTAAAAAAGTAATGTTAGGTAAATTTGACTCAGGGATAAAGTCAAATTTGACTAGGTTAAATAGTGATGGTTTTGGGGCACATGGTATTGTACCGATGGTTTTTTGCCTGTGGTTTTACATGTAATGGAGGCTATAAAAGGTTGCGAGTATTTCATTGTAAAGTAGGCTAGGGAGGTGACCATTGAAGGCTCACATGGTCAGATTGGCCAGGGTTTTGGCCAAGGTTAATGAAATTTTATTAGGGTTGTTTTTCCCTAGATTTGAGTTTTTTCTCGATGAAATATTGTGTTTTTATGTTCTATTTTGATTTGTGTTCTCTAGGTCAATAACTTAATGTTCTCTGGTAAATTTTTCTTCAGTATAAGATACTTTTGATTTATTTTCTCATAATCATACAAATTGAAAACGTTCATCTTGGTCAAAGTAACATATATTTTTTATTTACTTAGTATGTTTCAAATTATTTTTTTTAAAGTTCATCATGGGATACTTTTGATTTACTTAGTATGTTTTAGGTTATTTTTGAAAAAAATTATCATGAGATACTTTCGATTTACTTAGTATGTTTTAGCTTATTTTTTTATTTAATTCAAATATTCTCAAAACCCCATTGAATTTTTGGTGAAAATATTATTGGAACTTTAATCATAGTGAAACTATATCCCATGCTATGACTTCTACTGCAATTTTGCAGAAATTGATTCCTATTATGATTTTAGAAGAAATCAATTGCCATCATGACTCTCACTTAATCTTGTATCACTTGAATTCCACTAAAATATTCTAGAAACCTATCATTACCCGTTGTCCATTTCAAAGAAATTTTATTATGTATATAAATTAGTAGCTAAGGGTTTGGATTCCATGGTATTGGTTCAAGCTTACATACATGTTAGCTAACCCTTATAATATTATCTTGGAACAAGTTTATAAATTTATTCAATTGATCTAATTTTTGTGTTAATAATTCAATCACCTACATATTTGCAGTGAGATTGAAAATGGGGTCGTTCTATAATGTTCATGAAACATGAGCCTAATATTTACTTCATGTGACTTTATTTCAACATTATCCTTGATGGTTATTTGCACAAACTATTTTGTCAAAAAAGAAAAACCTAGGTCATCGGGTGATCCCTATGAAACTTGATGGTAAGGGCATAGAGAGTCTTTTTTGTACAAACACTAATGATGGGGGGTATACCTCTAAATATAATATTAATATACTTGAGAGTTTAGAACTCATGGGGCTCTCATTGTAGATGATTTAAAACCCTAAAACATGTGTTCTAGTTTTCTCCCTTGGCCAAATATACATGGGCCTGAGAAAAGTATTTGTGTTGCGAGTGACCATTGCAGATATTATATGGAATGAAATATTGGTATGAAAACATATTCCTTAGGCAACAAAGTGTCATTCATCTTGGATTGTTGTTCATGTTGAAGTTTTTTTATTTTTGTGAAAGAAATGTAGGTTTTAACCTTGAATAGAGATTATCTACACACGAATATTATAATAGAAAATAAACAATAGCGAGAGCATAAAACATAAAACAGATAAACACAGAGATTTTCCCCTGGATCCCAAATCGGGACGACTAGCTTGATTTTTCATTATATTCCTTTTAGTGTTACAACACATATATATACATGTCGAAGCATACATGAACCCTAATCCATTAACCCTGGATTAGAACATAACCGTAGTTCTCTTGACCGGATCTACAAAAATACCAGGGGCCAAAAACCATCGTACCCCAAAACCATGTGCAAAACCATGCACAAAACCATGGGCGCAGACTACCCACCGGAAATTAAGGACCAAAATTTTTTTGTCGGGCCACTGCCCCGGACTCCTTGCACCCAGCGCAAAGGAGGGGCTATCACCGTCACTCTTACCCTCTCACGCATGCTTAGTCGTGGAAAGAATATAACACATACGCAACATTCTCCCACTTGTTGTTTTCTTTCCGCAAGGGGCCACAAGAGAGCTTAGTCATTGGCCCAATTCTTCAACACCCATTATTTCTCTACACCAAGAGAACTTTTGAGTGCTCACAGACTTCGTCAATGCATCTGCAACATTCTTAGTGTTCACACACCGACCACAACACCCGCATGGCCCTCGCCATGTCTCTAACAAGGCTGAAACATAGACATCAATGTGCTTTGTCTTTGAATGATAAGCAGGGTTCTTAGCCAAGAAAATTGCACTTTGGCTATCACAGTATATCCTTATAGCTTGTTGTGCCAACCCCATACTTGAACACAATCTCTGCAACCAAACTGCTTCCTTGCTTGCATGAGTGGCTACTATGTATTTTGCCTCTGTAGTTGGAAAAGCCACTACATACTGTCTTTTACTCATCCAACTGCTTGCACCTCCAAATAGGCTAAACACATACCCACTTGTAGATGTTCTTTGGTCTGAATCTCCTTGATGCTGCACATCAATAAAACCACCGAATTTCCAACATTTTTTTTCAATCCTAGTCTTCCACAGTAGAGAAAACGTACATAATCACTAATTACATAAATATACGAAAACATATTCTTGTCCGATACACCTTCCACAGAGTTTGTGTAGGCTAGACTCCAATACTCCCACTGCATGTGCAATGTCTGGTCTAGTACATACCATTGCATACATCAGGCTACCCATTGCACTTGCATATGGAACACAGGACATATCCTCCTCTTCTTCATGTGTCTTGGGACACTGTTCAACAGATATATTTACACCTACAAGAATAGGAACATTCACCGGTTTACTATCTTGCATATTGAACCTCTACAATATAGTCTCGACATACTTCATCTGGTTTAACCAGAGCTTCCTCTTTGCCCAATCTCTCTTAATTTCCATGCCGAAAATATAGTTTGCAACACCAAGATCCTTCATGTTGAATTTGGAGAACAGTTGGGTCTTCAAATATTGGATAATTTCTTTGTCATTTCCAATCAACAACATATCATCCACATACAAGACCAAATAAATAACACGGTCACCAATTAAATTAAATTAAACACAGTGATCATCCTTGCTTCTGGTGAAGCCAAGTCCCTGTATATAGGTATCAAATTTTTGATACCACATCCTTGGTGACTGTTTTAACCCATACAAAGACTTCTTCAACCTACATACTAGTTCTTTCTTACCCTTCACCATAAAGCCTTCAGGTTGCTTCATATAGATCTCCTCTTCTAGATCCCCATGAAGAAATTCTATCTTCACATCCATTTGTTCTATCTCAAAATCAAATGCAGCAGCAACAGATAAAAGTAATCTAATAGAAGTAACTTTGGCAATAGGAGAAAAAATATCACCAAAATCAATTCCCGGCACCTGAGAATAACCTTTTGCTACCAACCAAGCTTTGTATTTCTCCACCTTGCCTTCTACATTCATCTTCTTTTTAAACACCCATTTGCTCTCGATGGGCTTCCTTCCGGCCGACAACTCCACCAGATCCCACGCCTCATTTTTGTGCAAGGATGCCATTTCATCAACCATGGCCTCCTTCCAGAGTTTTCCATCCTCTGAATCTACTGCCTCCCTGACGGTTATGGGATCATCGTCAGTTATAGTTAAGGCGAAATTTAAACAGAAATTAGATGGACTATACCTTTCTGGTTGTCTTCTTTCCCAAGCTGATCTTCTCACAGCTGGAGTTTGTGGCTCTTCCCTTTCTGAGTCTTCTTCTGTTTTAGAGTTTTATTCATCCTCATTTACCTCAAACTTTATCTTCTCAGGTTCCTTTGGTATGAATTCATGTTTAACAACATCTTTCACCTCTCTAAACACCACATCTCGGCTGTACACAACCTTCCTTGTTTCCGGGTTCCAAAACTTGTAACCTTTTAAACCATCCTTATACCCAATAAAGATGCACCTTTCAGATTTATTATCCAACTTGGTCCTTTTCTGCTTTGGAACATGTACATATGTATCACATCCAAATACCCTTATATGTGAAAGAGAGGGTTTATTACCAGTCCATACATCATGTGGAGTCTTATCCTACAACACTGATGAAGGTGATCTATTAACTAGATAGCATGCAGTCTCCACTTCCTCTGCCCAGAATTCTTGTCCTAACCCGATACCACTAAGCATGCTTCTTGCCTTTTCCATCAGTGTTTTGTTCATTCTTTCTGCAACTCCATTTTTCTGAGGTGTGTATGGAGTAGTATTCTGTCGTGCTATACCACACTTCTTACAGAACTCTTTAAATTCTTTCTTGCAAAACTCTCCACCATTATCTATCCTCGGCGCCTTTATCTTCTTTTCTGTCTGGTTTTCCACTAGAGCCTTAAATTCTTTAAATCTATCAAAGAATTCAGATTTCTTCCTCAAGAAATATTTCCATGTATTCCTTGAAAAGTCATCTATGAATGAAAGATAGTACACAGACTTTCCCAATGATGGAACTGACACAGGTCCAAACACATCATTGTGCACAAGTTCTAATATCTTGTTCGCCCTCTTAGCACCAAAAGGAAAACTCACCTAATTTTTCTTCCCATATACACAATGTTCATAGAAATCGAAATCCACAGATCAATTAGACATACCTTCTACCATACCATTTCTATGCATCATCTGAAGGCCCTTCTCTCCAATATGTCCAAGCCTTTGATGCCATATCATGGTCTTTTCTCTAGAGACAGCTAGACTTTCTGCTCCACTTTCAGGAACCATAGAACTGTTACACCCATCAATAATAGTGCTACCTTTCAGCTTGTACAGAGTTCTAGTCTGAACTCCCCGCATTAATACCAGTGCTCCCCGAACCATCTTGCAGGCATCTTTCTCGAACATTGTTTTTACACCTACATCATCCATCTTACCTATAGAAATAAGATTTCTGGCCAATGTAGGAATGTGCAGAACACTAGGAAGTGTTCTAATCCTTCCACCTTGCAGCTTCAGCTTGACCTTTCCACGTCCGACGATTCTGGCCTTTCTATCATCCCCTAGGAAGACATCACCACCATCATATTTCTCATACTCGCAGAACCACTCCCGAAGGGGAGTGAAGTGGAAGGATGCACCTGAGTCAATCAACCATGACTCATGTTCTACATGTGTATTTAAATAAGAAGCCAAATACACATCCCCACCTTCATCCGAGGTGGTTTTTGCCTCTGCAGAAGGAACATCATCGGATCCCTTCCCTTTCTCAGGGGCTTTATATCTCCAATCCCTTTTGTAGTGCCCTTCCTTTCCGCATTTCTAGCATACCTTTACAAACTTTCCAGGAGATTTAGATCTCCCTCTAGATTTGGATCTCCCACGTGAAACCTTATTCTTGTTTCTGTTTTGGGACCTTCCTCGTACAGATAAGACATCTCCATTTTGGCTGTCCATATTTCTCCGTCTCATTTCCTCCAACAACAAGGCTGAGACAATGTCATCAAAATTCAAGGTAGTTGTATTGCTACCTATTGCAATAACCAGATTGTCCCACGAGTCTAGTAGAGAACACAACAAACTGATGCACTTATATTCATCTGAGATTTTAATATCAACAAATGACAGCTAACTTACCACAGTATTGAAGGTGTTCAGATGCTTTGTCACTGAGTCTCCATCCTTCATCCTCAGGTTATACAACTTTTTTCGCAGGAAAAACTTATTCACCAGAGACTTAGATTGGTACAAAGTCCCAAGTTTTTCCCACAAATTCTTTGCCGTATCTTCCCCATATACATTCAGCAATATTGAATCTGAGACACACAACCATATTGTGCTCTTAGCCTTCCGATCCAGTTTCTTCCAGTCTTCATCTGAAATTGTCGTTGGTTTAGTACCTAGATCTACTGCAATCCACTGATCTTTATCCACGAGTAGATCCTCCATCTTGAGCTTCCATAACTCAAAACTTTGACCATTAAATTTCTCGATCTCTATCTTTCCACCGCTCGCCATCTTCTTTCACCACAAGAATCGATCTCGCAGATCTCCCACTGAATAGGGTCTATCTTAGGCTCGAGAAAAAAACCCTCAGCAGCAAATGCGCCCCCTTGAAGCCGAAATAGCTCTGATACCAAATGTAGGTTTTAACCCTGAACATAAATTATCTACACACAAATCTTATAACAGAAAATAAACAATAGCGAGAGTATAAAACATAAAACAGATGAATACAGATATTTTCCCCTGGATCCCAAATTGGGACGACCATCTTGATTTTTCATTATATTCCTTTTAGTGTTACAATACATATATATACATGCTGAAACATACATGAACCCTAATCCATTAACCCTGGATTAGAACATAACCGTATTTCCCTTGACCGGATCTACAAAAATACCAGGGGCCGAAAACCGTTGTACCCCAAAACCATGTGCAAAACCATGCACAAAACCATGGGCGCGGACTAACCACCGAGAATTAAGGACCAAAAAATTTTCGTCGGGGCGCTACCTCAGACCCCTTGCGCCCAGCGCAAAGGCATGGCTATTGTCCCCCATCTTAGCCCCCCACGCGTGCTTAGTCATGGAAAGAATATAACACATACCCAACAAGAAATACAATGAAATTTTATTTTATGATAAATTGGCTTCATAAACATTCTCGTGGTATGATAACACACTAATTTGTATGAACCTATCCTTTCATATTATAATGCAAGTGCAAAGGATTTAGATAAATTTGGCATATTTATATAAAACTAATAGAATTATAGGGTGTTTCTCATTGACCCTTTATCCACCTAGTCAAACTATTGTTGATGTTGTGTGTAGAGCCTCAAGGCTGCCTCAATTTTGACACTCATTTTCACTATCTTTCCTTCTTTTTGACAACACCGTAAGCTCAAAAAAGTTTTGAAATGCACATTTTGACTTGGTAAGGTATCCTAATGATCTATTTTTCATATTTCTAATTATTCCTTATTATTAGAATGAAATTCCTATTTAGCTACGGAATTAAAGAAATTGTACATGCAAACTCTTTTTCTGTAGGCACTGCCATGGTTCGATAGGTTATGAGGAATTAATGGAGCAGTGAAACATATGGGTAGTTGAAAAATGATCTATTCATGGGTCCTATCCTATCCATCCATCCAAAATCAAGCAAGAAATCTCCAGAAATGCTGTCAAAGAAATGCTCAATCGAAAACTGGAACAAGTGAGCGAGGAATTTTGAGGCTTCATGATTTTCTCTGCCACGCAGAAAATCGTGAAAAACAAAATTATCATTTATGTTTAGAATTTCAAATAGAATTTCCTTAGTATTAGAAGGCATAAAAGCCTCAAAACATTTAATGAAAGGATTTTATAAATATAAGGTTGAGTAATTATGTAAACAATACGAATTATTGCGTGGCTGTGATATCTTTAAAAACTCTATTTTTATTCCCTAATAAAATGAAGAAGCATTTTGGAGTTCTAATGCGAAGTTAGTAAAGAGTATATTCAAGCCATATATTGTGGAGTGCCCCTGTAACGAAAGAGGTTTCATTTCATTTTCGTTATTTCATTTAAATTTTATTTCACATCTTAATTCTTATACATTTACAGTGTGTTGTAGCATAGATACATGCTCTACTTTCATTCTTATTTTCATCGCCATTATTTTTATATTTTGACAGTGTTGATGTTTTGATTACATCATTATTTCATTTAATTGTTATCACCATTTCCGTAATGTCATTTTGTTAGATTAGATTCTTTGTTTCTCTCATTTAAATAGATTCATTTCCTAGATGGTTAAAACACATAGGTAATTTATCATAAGAGCTTAGCATATGTTATTTTATCAAATATTATATTAGTTTCTTTTTGTGCAATAGAATATTATCATATATTATTTCTTGTGAGACATATTTGAAATAGTAATAGAAGATTTCTTTTCTAAGTTTTAAATCAATTATGTCTTGCGAGTTGAAATAACTTTACTTCATAAAACGATGATTTCTTTTCTAAATATAAAAGAGTTTTTCATAATTATTTAGGTTAAGTTTAATTCAAAAAATATAAAAATTAGAATTGATTTTTGGTTTTATAATTTTAATTCTTCTCAAAATTAATCCTTATCTACTAACAACATTTGTCATTTCGATTTCTAGGACTTAGTTAAATTTGGATTTAGTTTATTTTTCATAATTTAGTCTCTTAAATTCATTTCAAATAAAAACATTTTAAAAAACAACCTTCACATATAAAATCACCACATTAAATTATGTAAGAAAGGCTTCTAGCATATATGGTGCACTTGCATTTCAGAATATTACCAAATCTAGTCGATAATTTATGATAGAAATTTATGAAAAATAAATTGACTAAACATTTTTGCACTCTTCTCGAGAGGTGTAAATAGGAGCATTATCTCTTCATCCATAAAAAAAACAACAAATGAGAAAAAATAGAAAAATGACACGCGTAGAAAAAGAGATTCCATAGGTATATTTGTAGCTAGTGGTATAAGTTTGATTCCAACAACACCACTCACCCCATCAAGACCTTATAGTGTCATACCACCCACCCAAACCTGCATACCATTATTAGCAAGTAGACATAGACTCTATGATGTTTTAAGATCAGAAATTTAACCTAGAGATTCAAAACCTTCATCAACTGAAGCAGTTGTGGAAGAACATGATCCCACATCCCCAACAGAAGGAGTAATCTTTCAAACCTCTACTGGAGAACAAATTTTAGGCTAAGAGCTAGAAATTCCTAGTGAGGAGGAAGAAGAAGAAATATTCTTTAATATACCATTGATAGAAGAACCAGAAGAGTCAGAAGAGGAAAAAAAAATTCCAAACTTGGAACCCTATATCAGGTCTGAAGAATCTACAATGGTTGGAGAGAAGGGAAAGTACACAATGTGAATGACAAAAATTTAATACTAGGAGGAGGTGAACCTAGGATTGGAGGGGGATATAGAGGTAGAGGAAGAGATGGAGGAAGAGGAAGAGGTGAAGGTAGAGGAGAAGATAGGGACATAGTAGATCCAGATCCTGTTGGATTTCCTATACCTGATGAACATACTACTGCCACAATGAAAAATATCTCACCCTCTATCCTTCCTAATTTCCACGTATTAAGAAGTGAATATCCCAAAACATCCCTTTTTGAATTTGAAGTTTTATGTAGATCATATGCCTACTTACTTGATTCTCAAAAATTGAAATTGTTTCTAGAAAATCTCAAGGATGCAATAGTAAAATGGTTTATGGGCTTAATAACACATTCTATTAGGAGATGGGAATACATGAAGAATGCATTCTTACAAAAATACACGGTTTAATACACATCTCATAATAGGAAAGATGAAGTTCTTAAGATGATGCAAATAGAGGATGAGAACTTGGAGGATTTTATTGAAATATTCAGTTATAATATGAAAAGGGCTAAGATGGAAAATTTGGATGAAGATACTTTAAAGGCTCTCATGTTGAGAGACATTAGAGATGAATGGATTTATATCCTTAACATGATGGGAAAAGGAGACATTTCTCAGCTATCATTACCTGAAATGCCTAAATTATGCATACATCTTTCAAGAGGTAAGTCAAGTATTAGGAAGAATTCAAGTGATCATGTTCTTTCTAGAATCAATAATTTTGCAGCTGGAATACTAAGTAGGGATGAAATAGCAATTTTTCTTGATGCATTTAAAATAGATATTTTAAGGAGTCTCAGTGAAAAAATAAACACCTTGAAATTAAAAAACAAGAAAAGATATGAAAGTGATGCTTTATCTATCTATTTTCCTAAATGCAGAAAGAAACATGCCTTAAGAGAATACCGTCTTGATTTAAAAGTCATAGAAACATGTGTCATATATACAGAAAATCATGTAACAAAGAAGTGTCCCTCCATTCCAGGTCTTAAAGCTATCTACCAAGAGGAAATAGTTCCAAACTAGGTAGATCCTCTTTGCTTTGTTGCTATAATACCATGGAAAGGATCACGAACTAAAGGTTTCAATACTTATATATATACCCAGCCCCCACAAAATAACTGGAATACACCAATGTCATGGAAACAACCTTGGTCTCAACCCAAACCTTTGACACAAGGATGGAAAAATCCTTATGGTAGATACTCTCAATATCACCAGTATCCACAACCTTATCCAAAATTTCCACCACCAAATTTTCGTCAGACCAATCAACAACCTCAACCTCAATTTCAAAATCAAAATCCATAACTTTCATTACCATTTCCACAAAGGCCAAACTAACTACCTGCTCAACCACTTGTAAACCCAAACAACAAAAAATCACAACCTGTTAACAACATGGAGGGACAAAATGCTCAGACTTATATGATAACTCCAGTAGATCTTAATAATGTTCAACTTAGATCTGGTTAAGTATTAACAAAGAAATTGCCTTATGTTTTTATCTAGAAATGAGAAAAATATGATCATTCTAATGAAGAGACATCTCTTCATCAAAATATAAATCTTTAAAAGAAAAATAATCATTCTGAAGAAGAGACATCTCTTCATCAAAATGAAAATATTCAAAAGCAAACACATGATACTCCAATGAACTCAACCCCAACCATAGAACAAACTTCATTGTATATATCAAAACCTCCTTTCCCTAAAAGATTACAAATTGATAAAGGGGTAGAAAAACAAATCATGTTGCCTAATTATGATATGTTAGATTAAATGAAGAATGTCCATATAAAAATTCCTTTGCTACAATACATAAAATAAATTCCAATCCTTTCAAATACAATAAGAGAGTTGAGTATAAAGAAACATGGGAGAAATAGAAAATAAGTAAAAGGAATATAACTAGTCAGGTAAATTGTAGATATCATGATGGGAAAAACAAAAATACAAAAATATTTGGATCCAAGAAGTCCCATTGTGAAGAAATGCATCAATGGTATCTAAATCCCAAAAAAATTGATCGACTTAGGACTAGACATAAACATCATGAGTAAAAAAACTATGGAACAACTAAAACTTCCAAATCTTCAATATACACCAACATTGATACAACTAGAAGATAGATCTATAACCTGATGGTGTATTAAAATAAATTTATGTATCTTTATATTATTGGGAAAATCTAGTTTAATTTATAATTTTAACTCCTAAGAATAACTTAGGAGGAAATCCATTGATATTAGGAGGACCTTGGTTAGCTACACCTGATGCCTTCATCAGTTGTAGATCTGGAGGTATGTTTATCTCTGATGAAATTTTAACAAATAAATTCACATTATACCCTCCAGAAAAAAAAATGATAGAGATAGAAAATGAGGAATGGAGGGATGATGAGAATGACATAAAACCTATTTTTACTATCTCCCAAATTAATGAAGAGAATCAAATTCTAAATTCAATAGAAAACGATGAATTATATTCACAATGTGAGAGTAGTCACAATTTTCAGGAGCAGTGCAATATTGAATATTTATCATCTAAACAAATGTCATTATATTCTATGGAAGAATTCAGAAATTGTTCAATAGAAATATGTCTAGGTAAAACTTTAAATGTAAACAAAAATATGGAACAATTTCAAAAGAAGAAGTTAATGGAAACATTACAAAAACACTCTTCTACATATGCATGGGAATACAATGACATGAAAGGAATCAACCATGAAACTTTCATACATCACATATATATTGAGGAGAATTTCAGACCAATCTGATAACCTAAGAGAAGAATGAATCCAACCTTAAGGGAAAATGTAAAGGAGGAACTCCAAAATTGTTGAACGTAAATTTTATTTATCTAATATCACACAGTCAATGGGTTTCACCTTTAATAATTGTTCCTAAAAATAATGGAAAGTGGAGAGTATGTATTGATTATAGAAAATTGAATAAGGTCACTTTAAAATGGAATTTTCCATTACCTTTCATAGATCAAGTTTTGGATACATTAACAGGGAAGAAATATTTTTCAATTTTGGACGGTTTTAGTGGGTATAATCAACTTTAGGTAGCACCAGAAGATGAAGACAAAATCAATTTTACATATCCATGGGGAGCTTATGCTTATCGAGTGCTTCCTTTTGGATTATGAAATGCACCTGCAACATTCCAACGATTAGTATTAGGTATTTTTTCTGATTTAATTCATTATTATGTGGAAGTATATATGGATGATTTTACAGTCTATGGAAATTATTTTGAAGAAGCCCTTGAAAAATTCGAAAAATTTCTCATAAGATGTAAGGGAGAAAATCTCGCATTAAGTCATGAAAAATGTTTTATGATTTTTACTTGAGGAATTGTTTTATGACACCATATTTCAGGAAACAAAATTAAGGTGGGCTCTTCTACATTTGAAGTTATTTCCAAATTATCCATCCCAAGTTATCAAAAATATGTTAGGAGTTTTCTTGGTTTTATAGGATACTATAGAAGATTCATAGAGAATTTCACAAAGATTTCATCTCCACTCTTCAAATTCATTACAGAGGATTGTGAATTTAGTTGAATCCGGAGTGCAAAAAGGCATTTGAAACTTTGAAGGAAAATATTTTTGAAGCACCCATCCTAAGAGGACTAAACTGGAAATTTCCTTTTCATATTTCAACTGATTCTTTAGAAATAAATTTGGGAGCTA
>JAXQQM020058998.1:0-41165 GCA_034641835.2 Pinus albicaulis | reverse complement strand
GGTATTTTATCCCATAGCTCGGTATACATCTATTCACTCCATTATATCAATTGCAGCAGAGATTGGTTGGAAAATCTATGAAGACTACCCTTATCCATGGCTTCATTCAGGAGGAATTTTATATTGAGCAGCCACAGGGCTTTGAGGTGCATGGGCGAGAGACCCATGTATGCATGTTGAAAAAGGAGCTCTATGGCATGAAGCAAGCTCCTAGAGCTTGGTACTCTCATATTGATGCATACTTGCAGCAATTGTGTTTCACCAAGAGTGAAGTTGATCCGAACCTACAGTTCATTGTGGTAGGAGAGGAGCCTTTCATTTTGGTGTTTTATTTTGATGACTTTCTCATCACTAGAGCAGAGGGACTCATTGAGGGCTACAAGAGAGATATTGCTTTAGAGTTTGAGATGAAAGATATCTTCTTGATGCATTATTTTCTAGGATTGGAGGTGTGGCAGGAGGAGGGGCATATCTTCATGGGACGGGGGAAGTACACAGTGGATATTCTTAGCAGATTTCACATGGAGGACTGCAACCCCATGTCTACACCTATGATCACTAACTAGAAGAAGCTTTATGCTTTCGATTCTGAGTTGGTGGATCCTACACTATACAGGCAGTTGATTGGATCATTGATGTATTTGGTCAACACTTGACCAGATATATGTTTTGTTTTTAACAGTATGAGTCATTCCATGTGTGAGCCCAGAAGAGTGCACTGGGTAGTTGAAAAACACATTCTTCATTAATTCCAGGGTATACTGGATTATGGTCTGGACTATAGACAGGGTGATGGAGTAAGATTGGCAGGATACACAAACTCAGATTGGGCAGGATGTGTTTCCGACAGGAAGAGCACTTTAGGGTGTTGATTTTGGTTGGGTTCAGCCATTTTGTATGGTTCAGTAAAAAACAAGAGTTAGTTTCATTGAGCTCAACTGAGGCAGAGTATATGGCTTCTATTTTGGCTAGCTGTGAGGCCATATGGCTTCACAAGATGTTGTTTGGTTTATTTGGTCAGGCATTGAGACCTTATGTGATTCACTGCGATAATCAGAGTTGCATAAGACTCACGGAGAATCTCATTTTTCATGATAGGTCAAAACATATTGGGATCAAGTATCACTTCATTTGAGACTATGCCCAAAAGGGAGTATTTAAGCTTGATTACATCTCCACCAATGAGCAGGTAGCAGACATCTTCACCAAAGCCTTACCACGGGGCAAACATGTCTACTTCAGAGACAATATGGGTATGGTGAGGAACAATTTATTCGGTATAAGGGAGTGTTAAATTTTGGGTAATAAGGACAAGTGGTTCCCCATCGCTTTGATATTTTTCCTAGGGAAAAGTGTCCACTCTATTTTACCTCTTCTTCTAAAAGTGATTTTATAAGTGGTAAAGTCAGTCTAATTTAAAAGTGACTTTATAAGTGATAAAGTTACATTCTAATTTTAAAGTGATTTATTAAAGTCAATGAAGAATTAGAAAGTGAAAAGTGACTATGGAAATAAAAGGCTAAATGGGTCTTTATCTAAGTGGGTGAGTGATTAAATAGAAAAATTTAGAATAATGCACATTTATTTTTAGCCCTTCATCTAAAGCTTTCTCAGCCATTGGATCTAGGGATCACTCAAAGGTCACTTAGGTTAGGGTAAAAGGAGATAAGAAGAGGAAAAGATCACATTATTTTTTCATGAGCATTTGAGAGAAAGCAAGAGAGAGAAAAGGAGAAATTTCTGAGCAGGGAGGAAGAGAAGAAGAATACCATAAGTTTGGCATGCATCCAAAGGAGAATTTTGGGCATGCTAACCGAGGCACAGGTTGAAGGCACAAAAATCGAGGCAGATTTGGGCACAAATTTTAAGGAGAAAAAAACTTGTTGTAATTTTACATACAGTATTTACAAGATGTACACTGTTTTATAGGTACATTTCCCGAGCTAGTTTGTACAACATTTATTTTGTATTTTTTCTGTCTGAACTAGTTTTCATGTGGCATGATTTTCGAGGTGGAGTTTTTCATGAAAATCAAGATAACTTTGCTTTTTTTAAATGCTGGAATATTTCCTGTGTATTTCATTTTCTCTGTAATGGTTTTCTGAAATAAAAAAGAGCTCTCAATCTGTTTTTCCCCAAGATTTTTAGGGGGTTTTTCCAGGGTCACATTGACCAAAAATCACTATGTCATTTTATGTGTATGGCTATTATAATTTTCTATGTATTTATTTCCAGCAGTAGTGAAATCTCCTAATTTGTATTTTCAAAAATAAATTTCATTTCAAGATTTTAGTGTTTTAATCATGCTTGGATTTCACATTAAATGAATGGAGTTATATGTGAAAATTATTAATCAAAGCGGGCTTTGAATTTCTACAACCCACATTTGTAACAAAGGAAGGAATGACCATACTCTAATGGAAATATCCTTGAGAAATATTGGCTTTTGTTCACTTTTCATCCCTAATATCCTAAGCATTGGGTTTCATGAACTACTTTAGGAAACACGAAATATTGTGAAGTATGAGACTGCCAAGCTGAGAACCAGAAAATGCATGATATACTAAGGTCAAAGAATGCACATAGACTCTAAGCCACATAACCATGTGGATAAGACATAGGTGCACTAAATACATGGATTTCATTGGCCATAAAAGGTGCACTAACCCATGATACCAATGGCTTCTCTAGACCATGTGCCTATGTAGATTAATCTTAAGCCTTCCAATAGTATACTAAAAAAGAATACCTAAGAGCATATTCTAAGAGGATTGTTAATGGTGTATGATAGTTGCAAGCCTAAAATACTACAATGCATAAGATCGCAAGGCCTACAAGGCTTTGATTTTCACTCTTTGGTGTTATAATGGTGCTTCCTAAAGGGAAAAATGGCTATAGGAACCCCTATTGAAATTATCAGTAATAGTTGGCTCCAACTGCAGGACACATGCTCCATTCAGGAGGATGTCAGAAAATGTTATAGTAAACAAAAACCCCCCATTATTTTTCTTAACTCAAATAACAAGGACCCTTCATTTTGTTGAAATTTCATGTTTTTCCCTTTACCTAATTTTTCTATGTGATTTGATGCACGTGAATAAATGGAGCACAACGTTCAATGAAGACTAATAGGACCTTACCCATGTGATGGGATGGTCGCATTGTGGTATGGGGACGGATTTAAAATGTTTTTCAAGAAATTGTAGATATTTACATTAGGAAGAGAGTTGTTTTTAGGATAGGTTGGAGGGAATCATTCCTAATGTAAATGTAGCTTCAATTTCCTTATTCTATGATAAGGGGAAACAAATCAACACTTGTGACTCTTGCTTATCCCATGTAATGGTGATTTAGAGAGGAAGAGTGTTTCAGAAGAGTTCTATGTGAAGCAAAGATAGAGTGAGGAAGAAGAGAGGAGAAGCTCTATTGTTAGGAGAAGAGGTAGAGGCTGAGGACCTAGGTTACACATGCTCAAATTTTATATTCTGTCTAGTTTAATGTGTGTCAATTTTGATAAATGAACAATTTTTTTAATGTCTGTGTACTCTTTTATTTTTTATATGTATATTATTAATTCTATTGTTGAGGGATACACTTTTTGAGATAATATATAATGAGAATATGAATTTATTGAGAAATGTGATGGTTGTATTCCTTGTTGTTTAACTTGGATATTTCAAGAAATGTGGTGATTGTACGCCTTAGGAATGCGATTGATTTTTTGTTCAAATGTAGTCTAGACCTGAAGATATTCACCCTTGAACGTATGAGGGATTTTGAGCATTTTGAGATGTTATATGCATGTCTCAAATCAGTCCCTGCATTGTAGTTGGTTATGTGTTTTTTGAATGTGTTGAAGACTGTCAGTTGTATAGAATACTGTGAATTTTGATGTGTATAGATGGTTTGTGCATTGTATTAACGTTTTTGTGTTATGGTTTGGTATGTTGGTCAATTCCCTTTTCTATTGTTGAATGTGAAGATTCTTCATGTGAATAGAAAATGGAGAACCCCATGAAAACCCTTGCATATTTTTCCCTATTCATTAAATTCAAGTTACTTTCATAAAATTCTTGTTGAGGAGGGTGAATGAGGTCTTGTGTAATGTTAAGAAGCAAGTGTAGGTTGTGTGTAATTGATTCTAGTAAGGATGAGTTATTTCAGCTTCCCGCAATTCTAAGAGACAAGTTTTTGGGACGATATGAAATAACTTTGCGGTGCCTACAAGATTTTTAACTTCATTGTGAAATCATTTCACAACACCTACAACAAGAATTTTCAAGGTTACGTACAACCGACAACTTTGAAAGCGAAGGAAAAAAATTACATAGGAAGAGGTTATAGTGAAGACAACCTAGAAAAAATCAGGTACTAGAAGGATGACTTGATAAGGGTAACAAGTTGCAGACTTGTGACATAGAAACAAGGGTCACTTGCATCTCACTACTAGACAAGGATAATTGATCAGAGGAAGAGATGAAAATTATTTTTATTAGTCATAGGAGGGGTTCAGAGGAAAGTTATAAGAAGAAGAATAAAAGTGTGAAAGAAGTTGGACTCAAAGGTATGAGTGATGAAGGAATTAAGAAGGAGATTATTGAGTTAGGAGCGTAAATCAGTCATGTGAAACAATTTCTACACGAAAGTCAAGATGATGAGAGTTATGGCTAGATAATGAAAAATCAAGAGGAAGAATGGTGATTACTTAAAGAACAAGATAGTCGGAAAAAACAAAGGATGATATCAGTAAGAAGAATTCTATCAGAGAAATTGTGTGTTTAAGTGAATATTGAATAAGGGGGTAATGGTAATTTTTGTTAAGTTAATTGTGGAATAATTTTTTATTACACACACTAGTGATGAGTATTTACAGTTAAGGATGATGGGAAGGAACCTTGTGGTAGAAAGTGAGGAAGAATATCAATGTTCTCAGAGGAAGAATGTGAGTAAGGTGCGTGCAAAGTCCGGAAGAGATGAGAGTGCTCAGTAGAAATACCAGGAGAAGACTAGACATGGAAGGGTTTAGTATGGTATTTACAAACAAGTTAGTGAATTCATCTTGTTGTAGTGGCTTGTGTTTAGCTCACGGTGAGTAGGTAGAATCTCATAGAAGAAGGATATTTGTGATTATTGAGATTCATAGTAAAGGTCCAGAAAGAAGCCATAGTAGATCAAGTTAAGACAAACTTGATTGAGAAGTAGATGAAATAAAATTACAACTTAGTAGAGATGATGAGAGGGATGATATAGAAAGATGAGGAATACTAGGGTTGCAGATGAAGGATTCATAAGAAAGTAGAATGGAATTTTTTGTAGGTGAATATGAGATAGAGATGAAGTCTTAGGGAAGAAAATCTCCAGGGATTTGAGTTGCATCTATGGAAGAGAAATGTAAGGGTGATGAACACGTGTGATGAAACATATGAAGATTTGATGAGAAACCATAAGACAACAAGTTTCATCCAAGGATTTAATTAGGATATGAAATTGACAAAAGGAAAGTAGGAAGGTATAGTTGGTTGGATAAAGAGACAACATATGATGTATTTGCAAGTTTGGACAATTTGACAATAGAAGAGTTTAGAATTCACAACAAAAGAGGTAAAAGAACGTACAAGTAGATTAAACATTTGTTGAGATATTTTTAAGTTTCATTGTGCAAGTGACAATAGAGGAAGGTGAGGATATTTGCAACATCAAATAGAAAGGATTAATCACAGGGTTCTGGTGAGGAGAACTAGGAAGATGCCAAAATCCCAAACTCAATTGTAATATTCCCAAATTTCCATCATTTAATTGGAATATTAGAATTCTTAATTTTCTTAAGTAATTAAGTAAATAAGAGGGTAGAGGGACTCATAAACCCCATAGATGAATAAAATCCACTTTTGATGTGTGTATTTGGATAATTTAGAGTTATATCTGAATTATGGATAGTGGAGAAACTCATTAAAGTAGAAGGAGTGGAGATCATGCATATCATGGATGAAGTCAAATGAGATAATGGTGCATTAAAAGTAAAATCATAGGGCACTAAAGATGAGATAGTGGAGAAAGTTTTGCATATAATTCACACATGATGGAGAGAGTGGGAATTAAATGTAGAGTTGGTGGAGAACATGGAGAGACAACGCAGTCTTCATGGAGGCTAGTGGTCACATGTGCAGTGCAGTATGAGGTGGCCCATGGATATGGAAGGCTCACAAAGAATATAAGGGACATGAAGGAAGCAATAGAAGGAAATATTTTAATTTTGATTATTGATCTGTCTAGTTCTGGATTTTTCATTTGACATTTATATGCATTCTTCAATTGTTTAGCTAAGTCTATAGTGTTGTTTAGCACACAAGTGTTTCCAAGCGGAACGTAATATTCCAAAATAGGAAAATCATCAATATGGAATATAAACTGGAAATATAAAATCAATATCAACACAAAAAGCATGATATAATGATAGAGCCATCATATTATGAATATCAAAAAAAAAATAAGTAGAATATCTTGAGGAATAAATCACTCAAGCAAGGCAAGACAAGCCTCGAATGATCATCACACTCAGATATGAAATGTTGTTGCTATTGAAAAATGTTAGAGGATCAATACAAAATAGTCCCAGTGAATGCAACTACTGCTAGAAAATAAAATGAAATATATCCACTAATATATGGCTCAAAAAGTGTCGATATTAGAGATCTAAGCTCCCAAGCACATTTCCAAGATAACCCAAAAAAGGTTTCTAGAAATACAAAAAATACAAAATTATGAAATGCAACCCTAGGGCTGAATAATCTCTACAACTCGATAGATGATAGGAGGTGGCTTATCTGATGTATAAATGGATGATACTCCTCCAATATATATCTCGGATGAAGGGATGCTCCCCTCACTGGAAATCTAATTCACCAACTAGGGACCTAATCCCTCCTCTACAACTACTCAACAAAATAACACAGTTCCTAAAGGAAACTATGTTGTAGGTGATGGTAACAAATTGGCCTACGTTTAGATGAAAAAATGATGCACAAATACCTTCCTTTCTAGCCTCCGAGATGAAGGGTTGAACCATCCACTGGAAAACAAGCTCAGAAATTGAATCTATCCCTCTTCCACTACTACTTCCCTGCAAAAAAACACAGTTGTGAAGGAGACTATGATCTGGATAATGGATAAAGCTTGGCTTGATGCTAGATGGTGGAAACGCAACTCAATAAACCTCTCTTGAGTAGGAACTCAAAGTCCCTCGAGGATGAGGGTGGAATTTCCACTCGGAAACACCCTTGTTCTAAACAGCACTGCAGACTCCGCTAAACATCTAAAGCATGCAAGAAGTCAGAAAAGACAAAGACATAAATAATAATCATAATTCCATATATCATTTCCATCCCCTGCCTTATATGCTTTGTGAGCTTCCTCACCTTGGGCCCCACATATTAAAGTCACTACTCTCATGGAGACTTCCTCCCACTAACACTGTGCTATCACTCATTAACTATCCACTCCTCCATAGCAGCATTGTTGATTTGGTCAAACTTGACCCCATTCACATGCTTCAACCTCTATTCACACATAAGGGTGATTTATCCAACTGATAGGATGATCCTCATCCACATTAGAAGTGGTTTTATTAAAACTAAGGAGATTTATGGGTCTCCCTACCCTTTGATTCATCTATCTAAATGACAAAATAAAATTTTAATATTACAACTAGTTGAAAGCTAATTAGGAATATTAAATTCCACCCCTCCCAAATGTTGCTTGTCCTTAGGTAACTGTGAGGATGAATGCTGCAAAATCTCTCCTGCTTCCCGGGTGTCACCCATAGATGATAAGCTCCCCCACTGAATCAGGTGTTCTCTCATCGATATCCACCTTAGCTGCTCCTCCCAAGTTTCCAAGTTAGTCAAATGGGTCACATCGTAAGGAAGTAATAGATCTATGGTAGCAACCACATACTGTCCAATGTTCTTAGTGAAGCATGGGGCATAAGAAATGTTGGAGATATCACTCCCAATGAACAACTACAATCCATGTGCCATTCATACCATCATCCAAAAAATAATGACAAAAACATCATCAACATATGGGATCAAAATTAGAGATACACTGACTGCCATATGAAATACTGGAGGATGATAATGGTCCCTCAAGGGGAACCAATGCAGTTCTGCTCCTTGCTGCCTCAAAACATGATGTGATAAGTGGTTTTCCAACCACTTTCTTGCTGCCACTATCCTCTCACATGCCTGGAAGTAGTACAGGGAATTTGGTGTCAACTGAGCACACTCTAAACAAGATATCATTTCCCCAAAGCCTCCTAAGGGGTGGTCATTCCCATCACTGATTATGGCCCCAAGTAGATCATGAACTCTAAAGAAAGGCTTGCCCTTTTGTGGAGCAATGTACTATAAATGAATGGCAAAGGAATGAAAATAATTGGTTAGTTGATCCATATGCATAAAAACACAATCTTTACCATGTACTTTTGGCAAGCTCATGAATAGGTTCATAGATGAGCCTTCCCATATCTCTATCGGAGAGGGAAGCGGCTCTAACAACCCTCGAAGGTGGTTGTTTTACTCCTCATTCTTCAAGAAAACCGTACACCTCCTAATATGTTGGTGCAATGATTTGGATTTATGTAGGAATGAAATAAAATACAGAAATAGACATAAACGCAGAGATGCAGCGGAAATAATGCTTCATTTCATTAATATCAAATAACAGAAATATGCTTACACTATGGGCCGCGTTTCGGTAAATTGGTGTTTCAACTTCCCGGGGACATAACTTTGACATACGATCTTCGTTTGACTCGTATCATACCTCGTTGGAAATATCTATCCAAGGAAAATTATTTTGATGTGAGCAACATCAATCCATGTACCCATGTTGCTCCAGTTTTCCAAAAAATCGTCATTTAGGGCCTCAAAACGGCTCTGGAAGTTCACGACACAAAAAAATGCTAAAAATAGTAAGTTGTGTTGCAACATAAAAACTGAACGAACTGATGGTGGGGGTTCAAATGGAATAGGTGGGTGGCCACTAATCTGGATTTATGTAGGAATGCAATAAAATATAGAAATAGACATAAACATAGAGATGCAATGGAAATAATGCTTCATTTCATTAATATCAAATAATAGAAATATGCTTACACACATAATGGAAATAGACTAGCTAGGATGATGGTAGTGTATCTCAGAGAAGAGATATTATGGCTACAGACCTATGTACTATGTTACAATAAGGCTTGAGGGCCTATTTATTATTGAGAAACAATGGATAACTCTAAACATCAAAAAACCTAACCCTACGAGATGAAGCACCAAAACTATGGGCCCTGTTTGGGTAATTTTGTGTTTCAACTTCCTGGGGACACAACTTAGACATAAGATCTCTGTTTCATGGGTATCATACCTCGTGAGAAATTTCTATCCGAGGATTAAAACTTTTGATGTTTGGTCCATGGACGTATGTTGCTCCCTATTTACCCAAAAAACGTCATTTAGGGCCTCAAAATGGCTCTGGAAGTTCAAGACCCGAAAAGCTACTAAAATAGTAGGTTGTGATGCAACGTAAAAATTGAACGAACCAATGGTGGGGGTTCAAATGGAATATGTGGGTCGCCACCAATATCCACTTGGATGATTAAGGCCCCAAAATGGCTCCGAGAGTGTAGGACCCAAAAACCTACTAAAAATATTAAGTTGTGATGAATGTGAAAAGCTACAAGAATTGATGGTGTAGGTCCAAATGAAATAGGTGGGTGGCCACCGATATCCACCTAGATCATGCACATCCTCTTTGACACCCTCCCAAGAGAATCCATCCATAATGGCTTGATATGCCCCCATGAAATCCGTGTGACCAAAAAGGAGTGCTTCATGTGTTGCATGTAGAATCTTCTTCTTGAGCTTAGAATCTGTAGTCAAGAATATCCTATTCTGATAATAGATGACTCCATCCATCATTGTATACCTCTCATCTATCACCTGTCCATCAATAACTTCACACGTGAAGTGACCTTTGGAGTATTCCATCAATAGTTGGGACTCGCAATCAAGATATATTCCCAACAATGGTAGTGTTGTTAGCCCTTGTGGAAAGGCACCTTTCATTTTACTGCTCCCATATTTGAAATTTTCAATGCTAAATTCATATGATAGAATAATTTTATCCTTCCTCTGTTGCCTCCGTTGTTGCTACTCCTGCTTAAGTAAGGGTTGAAGTTTATGGAGGTTAGTCTTCACATAGAAGCACTCACCCATCCAAAAATTTCCGAGTTTTCACAATGCATGCATGAACACCAACACTCCTCTACCATATATGGAATATTCCCTCCTATGTGGAAGTATCTTCTCACTCTAAAAGGCCATGGATTAGCCCCCTTGCACCATTATGTTGTCATCATCCATCCCTGAAACATCTCCTCTCAGTGCAAGATGCTTGGTGAGAGTTGGTAATAATAATACCGGAAGAATTTCCCTCTCCTCTTTAAGCCTACCAAACACTCTCTGCGTTGTGCTAAGCTCACCCAAATTTCTCACCTCATTCAGATCTATGACTAGTGCAGCTTGTTGTGAGAACTCTTTAACCAACTCCTGGTTCGGGGGCCTTCCTGTTGGTATGCCTCCAAATAATACTACATCATTGGTCAAATTCAACTGCATAACTAAGTGGACTGATGTTTCCTTTCTTCCACTATGCAAATCAAGCTCTATCTTGTTTGAAAAAGCTATATGAGGGGGATAACTGTGCATGCCCCTGATCATCTGATGCTTATCACTCTTCTTATCTACCCATTCCATCTGCGAAGTCTCCCAATATGTAGTGACTTTCCCCAATGTAATCAACCACTGCACACCCAATATCATATTGGTGTCCCGAATGTCAACCACAAAGAAGTGATCAGTCAAGGTGTCTGTCCCCAAGATTAATGACAATATCGGAACATACTTCATACACTGCATAGTTCTAGCTCCTGGGACCAAAACTGAAAATCCCTCAAAATCATCAGTGGGTATTTCTCTCCTCTGCACTAACTGGGCATCAATAAAGTTGTGAGTAGCCTCACTGTCAATCAACACTGATACCCTCTCATCCTAAATGGAACCTCCAACTCTCAAATTTATATACTTGGGTACTCCCTGAAAATATGCAAGGTCTCCTCCAACTAGATAAAATGCTCCATTCCCACCTCCTAGTGGTTGTGGATCCTCTTCTTCTATGCCAATAATTTTTTCCCCTTCTAGCATCTCTTATTCCTCATCCTCACTATCAGAGAATACCTCTATATAGTGTGCTTTCCATGCTGAACATCGATGCCCTGGTGCCCATGGTTCTTGGCATGTGAAGAAAATATTCCTTCTCCTCAAGTCTCTTCAGACATCATCACTAAGAGGCGCTTTGTTATAGTTCTCTTTTGAAGGGAGAACCTTCACATATTTCCTATTTTTTGAAAGGGTGGCCTTTGCTGAAATGGAGCCTTTTCCCTTGGCAAGGCATCTTGTAAATCTCTTGCTCTCTCAATATCATCTTGAAGAGTAGTTGGTTTAGTAGATTTAACCAAACCATGCAGAGGCTCTGCTAGCCCATCAATGACCATATAAATCCACATAGTTGTAGATAAATTAGGAACCATGACAGAAATTTTTAGAAATTCATAAATATAGGTCTCTGGATTACCTGACTGCTTGATCTTGGCTAGCTCATTAAAAGGTGCCTCTAGGTCTATTCGATCAAGTCTCTCTACTAACCTATGAGTCAAATCTGAATATGTAGTCACATTGGCATTCCCCAATGTAGAAATACCATGAAACCACCAATCATGTGCCTCACCTTCAAGGTCTAGTGCTGCTATTTTGATGGCTTCCATCTCCAGTACTTGGTTAAAATAGAAGTAGATGTCTAGCTTCTCCACCGAAGACTTGGCTATGCACTTGGATGATCCATCAAAAGCAGGAAAAAATAATCTACCAATGGTCCGTTGTAGATCATTGTTTTGTATGAATCCTCCACTTCTATTGTTATGTCAGGGTCTTCTGTTGTCCTTGATTTGAAAAAACTCTGAAAGATTATATTATCTTTGAATCTTTGAGGTTGAGACTCATACTCTAGAAAATAATATTCAAGAGTTTCTTATTCTTGGGGTCCTCCATTTTTCATTGCTAAGAACGTAGACATAGTGGAGCACTGGAAACTTGATGCCTCACTGGTTGATCATACTAGTAATGTGAAATGCTGGAGTTTTCTCCATGTAGAAACCCTCTAGGGGATTTTTTTTGTCTCTCCATCCTCATCTCCTTGATTTCTTGGGCAATGTCCTACATGGTTTGAAGAAGAATCTTGGGAAACTCCTTTCATCCTCTTCTCCTGATATACAAGTTTTTGCTAGGATATTCTAACACATAGGAAACAGTTAAGAATAACTTAGTCTAGTGTAGAGTTAGGTAAAGTGTGTTTCTTTACTATGTACATTTGTAACTTATAATCCTAAGGTCACGATTTGTAATGATCCAACGGTTCACTCTCTCCTCGGTATTAATGACACTTGATCCATGGCTTAACACATGATTGGTCCATGATCTGTATTTAAAGAGCATGGAGGGTCACTGTTTCGGTAACCGTTTATGGGAGAAACATATGTAAATTTTATTTTTATATTAATAAATTTCCTGAAGTGGTCGCATTGGCTCAGGCCGTGGACTGTTTCCCTCTTCAAGGGTTTTAACCACGTGATAATACTAGTGTAATGATTTGTGATCTGTTTGTGCATGGTGACCTTTTTTTTTATCTCGGAACTTACCTTGTTGTAATGTTCCCAAATTAGGAACAACTACACTATTTGGAATATCTTAAGATATTACCAATGTGGAGATCAAAAATACATAAACATGAGTTGGAAAATAGCTGTGAATGCATTAAAACCAAAATTGTAGAAGATCCACATAACCATTACATTAGATGATAGTAGCAAAAAAATGTATACAAGTTCTTGAGGGAATGATCTCTCAAGCTAGGCAATGTGGCCTGAATGAAACATATACATAAAAATGGAGAAATACTGCTATACAAGGAAAGCCTTGGCTATGAATGCAAAATCCATGAGGAGGAACTGCTGCCCAATGTCAATAATACATAGATATGACAATAATAGCTCAAATAAATAAGGGGGATCAAGATCTCAACCCATGGAAACATACAATACATAATCCTCAGAAGGATTGGGTAAAATACAAGCAAAATGGAAAATCTGCAGAAATGCCGGAGTTGCTAGGTAGTTGCAGCAACTCAAGAAATGGAAACAAATAGAGAAGACTAAATATGCTGCAATCAATGACAAGATCTTCTCCAATGGATCTCTGCAGTGAAAGGTTGATCCTCTCACTTAATATCTAACCCTCCAAACGTGTGGAGCAAGTCTCCACTGCAAACACACTCAGAAATAACGTAGTCTAGAGAAGGGAATACGCTGGTGGTGAAGAGGAATGCTTGGCCTGATGCCAATGATCTAAAATATTCTCCTAGATCTCCCTCACTAACCTCCTAGAGGAATAGAAGCTCCCCCCTCTGACAGATGAGCCAAGGAAATGGTATATGGTGTCCTCCACTGCAACACCCGAGCAACACTGTGTTATACTTGAGCAGAAATAACGCAGTAACTGAAAGGATAAGCTTTGGCCTTGAGCCAAGAGATATGGAGAATGAAGAAAAATCCTTCAAGAGGCTTCTCAAGAAGGAGGGGGAATCCTAAATAGGAATTCCCTGGAAACTCTTTCTAAACAGCAAAGAATTCACAATTGTCTAAATAGACACTGAGATGAATAATACAAAGTATGTGAAACAATGGTTGCCTTGCCCTCCTTTTAAACAAGTGAAAGCTCTTTCTCCATGGGCCCCATCCATTATGGTTTCCTCCACCAAATATCCTCTTCCTCATTCACACTACGTTGTCTCATAAAGTGATCCACTCCTCCTATGGCAACGTTGTTGACTTGGTCAAACATGACCTTGTCTTCATGCATTTGCCCCTTTTCACACTTGAGGGTGCAAAATGAAGCTACTTCGATGATCCCTTTCACATTTTGGGGGATTTTATTCATGTTCTCCATAAGCATGGGCCTCCTTACCCATTTATTTAGCTTCTAGGTGATAAAATAAAAATTTTAATGTTCCATTTAGCTATGAGCTAAAACGGGAACATTCCAGTCCTCCCCTCCCAAATGTTGCTTGTCCTCAAGCAATTGCAAGGATAGAACTGAAGAGTCTCCACCCAAGGCATGGAGTCTAAAATATGTTGAGGAACATATTCCTCATGTAGAGCCTCCATCCCCAAAGCAATCATCCATACAAAGTGAGCTACCTCCCAACATGGCAACTCCTGACAATCATCTTCCATGTTTAGCTCATGCAATATAGGTGGGCTGAAAATCTGATCTTAGTAGACAAAATATTTTACCCCACTCTTTCCTCCTCTCCACTTAGGATAAGTGCAGATTATATGCTGATCTTGGACTACAATAAGGTTTCCCTCAAGTGGCAAGATGAGGACTAGACCTCCAAGGATTTCTTCTCCAGCGTTATGGAAAATGCTGTCCCAAATCATCTCATATGTGATGAGTTGGAAGTCACCATCATATGGCATCCAATCAATCATATGGCTCACCTAAAAAAAATTTTGCTGTAGTGGCCACATGTCCTCTCATGTTCCCATTAGAATATGCAATACCAATAATGTAGGAGATCTCTCCCCCAAGGGACACATCCAACCAATGTGCCATTCCCCCAATCATGATCTCAACAAATACAAAGACAAAAAAAATGTAATGATCCATAATGGAAACCATGCTTGCTGTCATATGTGGCAATGGAGAAGGAAAATGGTCCCTCAATTGTAACCAATGCAGTTTGACCCTCAACTGCCAAAGAGTGTGACAAAAAGTGTGGCCTCTCAACCACTTCCTTGCTGTCCTACTCACCTCAAATGTATGGAAGAAGTGAATGATATATGGTGCAAGGTGAGTAGGTCCTCCAAAATACATTTCCTCCCCAAGTCCTCCTAGGGAGTGGTCATAAATAGTGCTCATGGCCTCAAGTAGACCATGAGGTCTAGAGAAAGGAAGGTGTTGTGGAGGTAAATCCCCTCTGCAGACAGAGGCGATCCCTACTAGCCCAGACCAGGTCTAGAAACAATCATTCACACTACAGTGCAGGTTCCTACTTGCAGATAAACCAACTAGATATGAAGGCTTACCTAGAATCCAACGTCTTCGCTCGTAGAGAAGGTAGCACTCTCGTTCCTTAGCTCTGGAAAATCACGATCCACACGATCTTCGTGACTAGACACCTGCACATGTAAGAAACACAACAAACGCAATCGTAAAATCCAGTACATGCAACTATATGTCAGTCAGAGGAGACATAACTCATTATCATAATCAACAACAAGAGTGGAACCATAACCAATAGTCACTTATCATTAATCAATCAAAGGAGGATACAACCTGGCTCTGACGCTGAATTCTCCTTTGGAGGGTCGCCAGCGGAACACGTCTCGAAAAAACCTGTCGAGGATAGGACAAGCCTCTCTCTTTGGATGTCTCGATAATAATCTCCTTGCTTGGATTTTGCCTTAAGGGAATGAATCAAGTCTCTTGCAGCATAAGGCTCTGATGGCTCTTGGGAACTTGGAGATTCTTGGAGACTCTTGGAGATTCAACGATTCAGCCATTCAGCCCCTTCATTAATGGAAGATGGCTATATTTATAGAGGAGAGGAGGAGGTTGGGATCCCTAAAATAGTGGAAGGAAGACCTTATCCTTTGTGAGGTTCCCCATATGGTGGAAACAAGAGGCCAAAGGAGGAAGGTCGTGGTTATTCAGTCGAAACCACTCCTGATGACTCGTCCACGAAGTTGTTGTAATCGAAACTTCGCCTCCTTTTTTAAAAAAACTTTCCAAAAGTAGATTGGCGCGGGTGCTTAACTGGGACAGAGCACCAATTGGTGTGGGCTCATTTTTAATTCTCCTCATTGGCGCGAGTACATAACGGGCTACCAGCGCCAATGCAAAAACAGGTGTTTTTAGGGGTCTGCTCAGGAAATGATCAACAGAAGGAATGTTGTCCTCATGGAAAGGGATGCAATGATGGTATTTGCAAGGCATTACACTGCTTATTGGTCACAGAAATGACCCTCCAATGGGTGAGATGGGGATTGTAGGGATGGTGACAAATTACTGTGTAATAGATGCCCCCTAAAGCATGAGGCCCGAAAGAGAGAGAGGGGTGAAATGCTTTACGAGAACGTGTCCAACCGAAAACACCGCCATCGGAAAACCGGCGTAGAGATGCGTAGAGAATTACAATTGATATCTCAAATACATGATATACATGTGGCATGGGCGTTGTACTCATCCATAACAGAGTATGTAATAATCCAGATCCAAGGCATGGACGCAGCCATCCAGTGAGGATCGATAAATAGACTCAGGTATGGTCACAACCATCCAGTGAATGAGTCATGTAACCAATCATAATAATCCACAAAATTGTAGCCTGGATTCCAACAGACAAAATCCAGAGTCTTGCGCTCCATCTTGACCCGAACAAAGTACAAGTTCAAGCATGTGAATAAGTGAGTTGAAGTCGAACATGCAAGAACATCGTCTGATTACCAGCCAGTGATGAAAGATGTTAACATATGCGAGAGATACCACCAATAATGACAATGGCCCTCAAGGTACTATAGGTACAATCCACGGCATGTGAATCAATGAGCTGGCGTCGAACACCCGTAGAATCACTCGATCAGAGGACAATGATTAAAACCTCACATCGAATGCGAAGAACCTGCCATTGAGGCATGTAGGCTTCAAGGTACCAGAAGGGAGTCTCTAGATCAGCTTCCTAGATAATGGGCTGAAGTCGACAGGAAGTGACCTTGATCGAAGGTGGGCCATAGTGTTTCCCACATCATCAACATGAGATAGAGGAACATAATGTCTTTTTGAATCAGGATCAGATGAGAACCAGAGGAAGGTTGTAACTACAGAGGTCAACTTCTATTGAACATATCGGTGGCACGACAGTGGATTTGGAAGTATTTAACATCAACAGATCAGAGGTCATGGTGATGAGGCAAAGAATAGATGAGAGGTCAAAAGGGATTACCCAAAACCACGGAGGCAAACAAAAAATGAGATGAGATTGTCCCCAACCCGACACAAATGCAGACAAGTGCCATTTTTAGGAGTGACATACTGCTGACACGACGATGATAATAGTTCCATTTTTCCCCACCATTTCTAGCGAGTACCTCTTTATTTTTACACAAGCTTGAAGAGGATACCATATGCTTGTCATATAAGTCCGCCCTTCGGGCGAATCCATCCTAGTACATTTAACGAGCCCTAGGAAGGAGAAACTCGAATAACGTCATGATTGACAATTTCCAATATCATTTAGGTTTAATGAGTCTGTCAAAGGAAGAACTCGGCGTATTTTCATATTTAGAGAGTTTGAAAAGACAGCGGAAAAGTAAACTCCAACAGTCCCTTTTCGTAAATAGTTCCTCAGATCCGAAAAGGTAGAAAACTATGTCTGAGAAAACCTCCTAGTCGTGATAGGCTAGGGTATTCCTTTTTCGTAAATAATCTATCCCAGCCCGAAAAAGGGGTAAACGTATATTGGGTAGATGTTATTTCGTAACCACTTTAACGAGATCGAAACGACAAGGGACTCGATAATATTTTCATGTTTAGAGAGTTAGAAAAGAGCTGAAAGATGACTCCTCCTGGAGGAACGAGTGGTATAAAGGGTAGCAACTAGTTTCGGTAATGGTGGAACTGCTCTAACAAATAAAGGTCAAGAAGCTGGCTAACAAGACCACTCATCGTAGCGGTTCCTCAAGAACGGGTAAAACAACCAAGTGAAGGCAAATGATCGGCCAAGCAGATAGTGACGATGGAGTGAAAAAACCAAGGTTCATCTGGCAAAAACAGGCTGATAAAATGACAATCAAAAGAGGTAAAATGGGAAAGGTTTCATTTTTACACAAGCTTGAAACAAAGATAAACTATGCTTAAAACCCGCCATTTTTTACACAGGCTTGAAATGGAAACAAACTATGCTTGAAAAAATTAAGCATGCCCCCGCATGGTGACTCACCCGAGGCATGCGCCCCAATCTTCAATCCATAAGGAAAGGCAGATGGAGTGAAGGTTCAAGTTACGAGATTAGGAAAAATTTTCGATCGATTTTCATACCTTCCCAGATCTTATCAAAAACTCGAATTGAACAGGAACGTGTTTCATTGTTTTAATGAGGTTGACACATTAAAAGAACTATCCTCATAGGAGCGTGACACAAGACAAGGAACTCTGCTCTGGAAACCTTGTTTCATTTTTTAAGGAGCTTGACACAGGAAAAGAACCATGCTCCGACGACCTCATCATAATGAAAAAGAAGTCATCACTTCCAATATTTCCACTTCCGATGGAAGGAAAACATCCCGGAAATCAGGACCCAATGCCCCCAGTACCTGATGCACGACGGCATCGTCACTGAGTACAGGCACAGGGTAGGTAGCCACATAGTTGACCTACGGTGGGGTAGATACAACAGGTGGATAAAATCCATGGGAGGATATGGTGCCCAATACATCAAGACCAATGAACGAAAGATGATCAACGGTCACGATCTGTCCTTCATGCGGAAAACATACCACACAAAAAAGGGAGGAGACAAGTGCTCCCATGGCGTAGGTGTAATCGCGCCCCAAGAGCATATTGAAATCCAAGGGGCTTGGAACAACCATCATGTCCATATGGACGGTTTTACCTCCCAGCAATGTAACTCAGGCCGATCCCAATTCAGTTGACTCGTTTTTCCGTTAAATGCCAAATGTACTCGCGTAATGTGCACAAGCGCGGAGCCAAAAGCTTGCCAAGTAGTTGAGGATATAACACTAACAGACGCGGCTTCATCTATAATGGTGTTGGGTACGACCAAAAAAAAATCTTGTACCGTGATCTCAAAAGGCACGTAAGATGGAAGGTGGTATCCTACAAATCGACTCCAGTCAAAAGAAGCAACCAAACTACTCGGAGGGGCCACCATCGAACCGAGATGGTCTTCCCCTGGTGTTACGATAGAAGAAGAAGCATCCTCCATGACTTCCATCATGGATTCGGAAAGAGTATCCTCTAGGACCTCCACCATGGGAGGTGGAGGAGCAGCTTCTTGAGGTATAGGGACAGGAGAATCTTTCTCCGAGTCCGAAGAATCTGAAGAAACCAGAAGAACATGAGGGGTATGATATCCACTCTCAACAGAAAAGACCTGGTGCACTGCAGGCGGGACCAATTCAACCGATCCCATGACCAATGGTTGGTCAGGAACGAATTCTTGAATTTGAATTTCCGGGGGAGTGGGATCGACCAAGGATGACTCTTGACCAATCGTAGGATCAGCTGGTGGAGGAATCAAAGAAAGTCGATTATAACCAGCTAGAAGGCATGGTGTAGAACCAGTTAAGTTGTCCAAAACTCATTTGGCTTCATCCATATACGGACAAAGGTGAATGGCATGGTGCCCCCCACACAACTTACATGGATTAGCAAACTTACCCTGCTTCTTAGGAGCCTTACCAGCACCAGTTGAAGACATGCCCCCAACCTGAATCTCGGAAGTCAAAGGAAATGACGAACGACCGTTGGACCATACTTTGAGCACCTTGGGAATGCCAGGGCAGTCTCGAAGAAGATGGTCTCCCGTGCACAACATGCAAGGGAACTTGACTTTCCGTGGAGGGTTGGAAGGTTTATCAATGGAAGGCTTCTTAGGCGCAATAGCCGCAGAGCTAGCCTCTCCTTTATCGGACTTCTTCTTCTTTGTCTTCTTCTTCTTCTTCTTAGCCACCTGGTTACTCGAATCCAGACTTTCGCCAAGCGAAGTAGAAGAGGAGGACGCAGAAACAGGTGAAGAAGGCGAGAGGTCCACCTTGGAATCAACATGATGTTGTTTAGGTGGAGGAACTGATTGAACAGTGGCCGAGACATTCGGGACCACAGAGGTTGAAAACAACCAAACAGGCAACCCAATGCTGTATCCAGAAGGGACAACGTTTCCATATATGAGTACCAACATTTCCAAAAGGAGTGAAAATGACTGTGGTTTCCCATCAAGGAGACTCTTTGCTGGTGTACTGGAAAAGTTGACATCAAAAACGATCAAAACAACACCCTAAGGAAACTAACTTTAACCAGGAATGTTTCGTGGGCAGTTAATTTTTAAAACATTGAAACAAAACTCTAATGTTTCATATTTTAAGAGTCGAGAAACGAGTAAAAGGTGACTCTATCTCTTTCAGATTGGAAACAAGCGTGAAAGGACAAGCGCTTGATGACCTTTTCAAATTTAAAGAGTTAGATAAGATCAAAATGACTGCTCAGGAATACTAGGCAAAGGGTGTACCAAATAACCGTGAACTGCAATATACACCTTGGTTTCAAAATGAAGGAGAAATCAACCAAGGACTTGACGTACGTGCAGGAAATCTCCCCGAATGTTGTGTCCGGTGTATCACGGGTATAGGGCAGCAGACTCGGCTTCCTATGGATAAAGGATAGAAACCTAGTGGGGTCTCCCTTTATATACGCGACGGTACGGGGAGCACAAGTCCGTACTAGCACTGTCTAAAGCCAAGAGGCGAACGACAACTACTAGGTTTAACGACGCCGGAACACGTCTCTAGCCTAGACCTCTAAATGTTTCGTTAATGTTTCAATGCTTCCTCAGTAAATTGAGAGTAAATTTTATGGTTGATCTTCAATTACGTTTCGCGCTTTTCAAAAATCTACGAGTGTGATGTCACAAAATCTCCTAAATGTACACTATATACACAAGATATCATTTCATTTCCGATGAATGCTATGCAAAGCATGAAGAGCTTCAAAAATTGATGCGACATAAAACAACATTGCAAACGAAATCATTTCCGAACTAGATGACTTTCACTATCCAAAAGTAATTTCAAACATTCAATGATGCAAACAATGCAATGTGATCTATGCAAAATCCTCTTTTTCAAAAACTATGCAATTGTAATCCATGCACAATTTCCTTTTTCTTTTCAAATGATAAGAATGCACTCAATGCATTTTTTGATAAAATGAGAATCTACTTAATGCACGCTTTTAATTAAAAGAGAATGCCATCGAAGCGATATCTAGTTTTCAATCATTAAACAATGTAATCTAGGTTCAATGATAAATCTCAAAATACTCTTCAATGCAATGTGATCTAATGCATTTTAACAAAAAGAACACTTTGAGACGAAAACTAAATAAATGCAAATCTTCTTAATGAAAGATGAATGCAAAAGAGATGTAAACAAACACTAAGAATTCAATCGTTGTTTCAAACACTTTGTCACGAAATCCCTCAAAATGCGACAAGACATATGAGGTCAAACACAAAGAGGACTTCCAAAGCAAGAGATCAAAACAAGGCATTCATTCCCTTTTACATCAAGCAATCATGGAGAGAAGAAATTTCAAGCAATGAGCATTGTAATCTATGCTCATATAGAGAAAAGACCGGAAGGGAAAGACACACTGGTGAAGGATTCAGGGAAAAAGTCTCAATTTTCACACACCCTGAAATTGGCCCGACTTTGTCATTGACAACTAGCGCCAACTGGTGCGACTTTCTCAATGAAAACTAGCGCCAATGCCCAATTGGCACGGGTTGCTAACTGACAACAAGCGCCAACGCCTGAAAATGAAAAAACAAAGAAGTTCTCCCAACCAAGACCAAACTCACCACTTCAAGCATAATCTAAAACAAACCCAGAAGCAAAGTACTGACCAAAAGAAACTTCCGAACAAGGGTAAACCCTAGCACCTACAAGAGATGGCGCGACTGTCTGGCTGTAATCCGTGCCAAACAGGGGATGGTGCAAGTGATGAACTGGCAACCCGCGCCAATTGGCGCGACTGTCAGGGTGGAAACCGCGCAAATCAAGCCAACCATGAAAGGATGAAAAATTAGAAAAACAGAGGTCAGATTTGATTCTCTGGGGCTGAAACAAAAGCCAAACACTTAGAAAAGATCCAGCCAAAAGAGCTGATCAAGCAAGAAAAGTCAAAAATCGACCGAAAGACAAGACAATACTCCAAGTGCTCAGTTCATAAACTAAACCGGAGATTGACTGAAGCAGCTTTGATCTACTTCGCTAATGCAGAGAAATAGTGTTTCGAAGGCTATCTGGCTAACTTCAGGATCTATTTGTAGCTTATAAAACAGAACAACAATAAGCTAGATGACCCTAGTGGAGTCGCCAATTTGTTGTGGAGGTAAATCCCCTCTGTGGACATAGGCGATCCCTACTAGCCCAGAATGGGTCTAGCAACAATCATTCATGCTATAGTGCAGTTTCCTAATTACAGATAAACCAAATAGATATGAAGTCTTACCTAGAATCCAACGCTGACGCTCGTAGAGAAGATAGCGCTCTCGTTCCTTAGCTCTGGCAAATCATGATTTGCACGATCTCCGTGACCGGACACCTGAACATGCAAGAAACACAACAAACACAAGCATAAAATATAGTACATGCAACTATATGTCAGTCAGAGGAGACATAACATATTATCATAATCAACAACAAGAGTGGAACCATAACCAATAGTCTCTTATCATTAATCAATCAAAGGAGGATACAACCTGGCTCTGACGCTGAATTCCCCTTCGGAGGGTCGCTAGCAGAACACGTCTCGAAAAAGCCTGTCGGGGATAGGACAAGCCTTTCTCTTTGGATGTATTGACAATAATCTCCTTGCTTGGATTTGGCCTTAAGGGAATGAATCAAGTCTCTTGTAGCATAAGGCTCTGATGGCTCTTGGGACCTTGGAGATTCTTGGAGACTCTTGGAGATTCAGCCATTCAGCCCCTTCATCAATGGAAGATGGCTATATTTATAGAGGAGAGGAGGAGGTTGGGATCCCTAAAATAGTGGAATGGAGGTCTCATCCTTTGGGAGGTTCCCCATATGGTGGAAACAAGAGGCCAAAGGAGGAAGGCTGTGGTTATTCAGTCGAAACCACTCCTGATGACTCGTCCACGAAGTTGTTGTAATCGAAACTTCGCCTCATTTTTTAAAAAAACTTTCCAAAATTAGATTGGCGCGGGCTCAGTGTTAATTTTCTTCATTGGCGTGAGTACATAAAAAGCTACCAGTGCTAATGCAAAAATATGTGTTTTTAGGGGTCTGCTCAGGAAATGATCAACAGAAGGAATGTTGTCCTCATGGAAAGGGATGCAATGATGGTATTTGCAAGGCATGACACTGCTTATTGGTCAGAGAAACAACCCTCCAATGGGCGAGATGGGGATTGCAGGGATGGTGACAAATTACTGTGTAACAGAAGGCTCCTCCTTGGAGAAAGATCCTGTACAAATATGGTTAAGGGATGAATATACAAATCATCATTCAGATAAACAATACCCTTACCATAATTTTTTCTTATGCAAATGGAGTGGCTCAAAAATGAGTCTCCTCTCATCCTTAAAGAGAAAATAGGTGGCTGTGCTAACTCCTCCAAAGAGTTATGTTTCTCCTCCATCTGCACATGATCTATGCATCGCCTCATATGCTGATCTGTCAATATCATGCAAGCAAGATGATCCTGGGAATACTCCACCAATAACCCGGAGCTCCAACATGGATCTATCCTCCATAGTGACAACACTGGTGATTCCTCATGAAGGACATCTATCATATGGTTACCCCCCAAGGTCTCCACTCCATGGACTGAATGAATGGTGCTCACAGGTTGGGAAGCATCCCTCCTCCCTCCCACAATGGTTCCCCCGAAAAAAATTTCTCCATGTAATGAGACATCATCATCAAAAGGCGACTACATATATGAATGAACAAGTTTTTCCATGCTTCCACTGCACAATCCAATCACCCCCTTAGGTGCATCAACCTCATAAAATATATAGGGATGTGTTCTCCTCATCACACCATGATGGTCATCCTCCCTATCTCCTCCTTGCGTCTCCATGGCTCTACACCTCCTCAGTAATGGCACATGTAAAATATGAGTTGTGCCTTGATCTCCATACATGGGATCCTGGGGAATTCCTTGCAAAGGTGCAAGCATCCCTCTATTTGGAGCAAGAGCTCCTTTTTCCTCTGCATGAGGCACTAGATAATCTCTAGGTGGCACAGTGTTGTTGCCCTTAGTTTCCCCAACATAAATGGGAAACCCTCCAATAATGTTGCTGCAAATGTGGAATATCTCCCAAGGTGGAAGTGATCCCTAATCTCCAAAGGCCAAGGAGTATCCCCTTTGCACCATGATGGTGCCATCTCCTACTCTTGCAACATCATACAAGAAATGAGAGAAAATTTTCCCTTTCTCTCCAAAGAATGACCCCAGCAAAAAAAATTTTTGATGCTTCCTCATGCTCTCATCATACAAGATATGTGATGAAGACATAGTGTATGATATGAATGTTGCATCATCACTATGTACCCATACTCTTTGATACTCAATGATGCCAGCATCCTGCCACATCTTCTCCATCCTCATACCTTTGGAAAGAGAGTATGCCAAGTGATGGCCAAACTCCCTCAAGAGTAACTAGCGCAGCCAAGCCTCCTGCTGCCCGGTATCATAAATATGCAAGTAGCTCACCAGCTTCTTGCTTACCATCCACATCCACTCAACCACTTGTGGATGTCTTCCTCCATTTTTCATCTTGGTACTCTCCCCATGAGAGCTACCAACATCCCAAATCAGATCTCTGCATTTCATGGGATCTTGAAATGCAATCTTCTCGAGGATAAATTTGACCCTATGAGGATCCAGATAGGTGGTAGGAAAAAACCTCCCATCATGATTTGCATGGCTCAAGGAATGTCCAACACAGTCATGAGAGATGTTATCCATCCGAATATTTCCTCCATCTACTATCTGTTCCTGTGAGAAGGGAAGTACCTCCTTAAACTGATGAAGAATCTTGCACTCCATGATGTGTGGGAGTGCACCTCTACTGAAATCTCTCTGAGAGATCTCCTCCTCATGCATGTCCTTCCAAAACCAAAGAGGCCTTGGATCTACTACCAATAGAAGTCTCTCTTTGAGTTGTGGCATGCTCATTGAGAGAGTGTCATCAAAAGAGGAGAAAGATTTTATTATCTCTAGATGGCTACTCCTCACTACTTCCTTCATGGCTTCTTGAATAAAGCTGCTCTCTGAATGCTCACATGAGGAATTATTCCTCCTTTCTTCCTCATTGCCTAGTGTAGTGCTATTCTGTTGCTCTAGATCAACTACATGCAATGATATAGACCCATCCAAAATGTTTTCTGAAATGACAAGAGGTGGATTTTGAATCATACCTTGGTGAAATGTGGAAACTCCTTGCAGAGTTGCAAGAGTTTCCTCCTCATTACTGTTGGCCTCCAAAACTGTTGAAGATGAAGGCTACTCCTCCATGGTCTCAACAACACTATTACATGCCTCATCAACTGGTGGTGAGGGTTCCTCCCTCTTCTGGCCAAATCTTCTGATCAACCTCTGAGAAAACTCAGCAAGAGTTGAAACCCTTGCATGGCTTAGATGGCTGATCCACCAATTCTTTGCTTCACCTTCAAGGTGCAATGTTGTAATTTCTACAGCCTCTCTGTCTACTACAGAATGCTATAGGAAGATAGCCTCTATTTTCTTCATCCAAAACTCTACTGCACATGTGAGTGATCCATCAAATGTGTACAATAGAAATATATTTCCTTCCTTCATCCCATAGCTGAGGGGTCTTCTTTCTTCTTTCTGCTAAATAAATTGTGGCAAAGCTAGAGCTCTAGGGTTCGCATGGTATTCAATAATATACTCACTTAGAATTTCAAATTCCAAGTGTTCTTCATGCTTCTGGTCTTCTTCTCTGTGAGAATAGGAAGTGCATGGTCCTTCCTCTTCCCTTTCTTCAATCTTCTTGACCTCCTTGGAGAGGTCTCCTCTGGATCTGAAAATAGATGAGAGTAAAATAATATTTTTCATCATCTTGATATTCTTTGGCTAAGACTCATAGGCTAAGCCAGAGATCATGCTCTAATACCACTATAATTTTCCCAAATTAGGAACAGATACACTATTGGGAATATCTCAACATAGTATCAATGTGGGGATCAGCAATACATAAACATGAGCTGGAAAATAGCTGTGAATGCATTAAAACCAAAATGCCAAAAGATCCACATAACCATTACATTATATGATAGAAAAAAAAAATGTATACAAGTTCTTGAGGGAATGATCTCTCAAAGTAGGCAATGCAGCCTCAATGAAACATATACATGAAAATGGAGAAATATTGTTATACAAGGAAAGCCCTAGCTATGACTGCGCAATCCATGACGAGGAACTACTGCCCAATGTCAATAATACATATATATGGAAATAATAGCTCAAATAAAGAAGGGGGAGCAAGATCTCAACCCCTAGAAACATATAATACACAATCCTCAGAAGGATTGGCTGAAATACAAGCAAAATGGCAAATCTGCAGAAATGTCAGAGTTGCTGGGTAGCTATAACAACTCAAGAATTGGAAACAAATGGAGAAGACTGAATATGATGCAATCAATGACAATATATTCTCCAATTTATCTCTAGAGTGAAAGGCTAATCCTCTCACCTAATATCTAACCCTCCAGACGTGTGGAGCAAGTCTCCACTGCAAACACACTCAGAAATAATGCAATCTAGAGAAGGGACTGCGTTGTTCGTGAAGAGGAATGCTTGGCCTGATGTCAATGATCTGCAATATTCTCCTGGATCTCCCTCACTAACCTCCTAGAGGAATAGAAGCTCCCCCCTCTGACAGATGAGCCAAGGAAATGGTATATGGTGTCCTCCACTGCAACACCCCAACAACACTGCATTATACTTGAGAAGAAATAACACAGTAATTGAAAGGAGAAGATTTAGCCTTGAGCCAAGAGATATGGAGAATGAAGAAAAATACTTCAAGAGGCCTCTCAAGAAGGAGGAGGAATCTTAAACAGGAATTCCCTGGCAACCCTTTCTAAACAGCAGAGAATGCACAATTGTCTGGATAGACAATGAGATGAATAATACAAATCATGTGCCTTGCCCTCCTTTTAAACAAGTGAAAGCTCTTTCTCCATGGGCCCCATCCATTAGGGTTTCCTCCACAAAATATCCTCTTCCTCATTCACATTGTGCTGTCTCATAAAGTGATCTACTCCTCCTATGGTAGCACTATTGACTTGGTCAAACATGACCTTGTCTTCATGCATTTGCCTCTTTTCACACTTGAGGGTGAAAAATGAAGCTACTCTGATGATCCCTTTCACATTGTGAGGGGTTTTATTGATGTTCTCCATAAGCATGGGCCTCCTTACCCATTTATTTAGCTGCTAGGTGATAAAATCAAAATTTTAATGTTCCATTTAGCTATGAGCTAAAATGGGAACATTACACCTATAAATTCCGTTGAGGGCCGCATCTTTTGTTGATCCAAATCCGAAGCCAATTTGACTGCATACAACTGCCATTTTATAGATCTACTATTTCTGAACATTTTCAAGCCTAGAGAATTACTCTGTTGTGTCCAGAGCGTCTGTTACATTGAGGAACCCCTTTCGTTTCATGCGAAAAGGTTTCTGGTTTCCCAAGTTATGTCATTTTAGATCTCGAGGCATAAAGTATATGTTTTGTAGTTATATTTGTTAATAGTTCTACTTATTTCGGTTCCCTATGTTTATTTCAGTTTTAGGTTTTATTTATTTCCCAAATCTATACCCTCTTCGCTATGTATTCTCTTTTCTCTGCGCTATGTGCGATCTAGGATAATCAGAGACAGGAAGAAGGGAATTTTTTTGCTACATATGCTCTTTCCCCGCGTCTTTGTGCGATCTCAGGAAATCAGAAATAGTGAAAAAATAGATAGTTGTCGGTAAGGCTAACCGAAAATCTAACATTTTTCCGCAAGGCTTGCATTTCGTTTTTTTTTTTGCTCGGTTTTTGTGCTTTTTTTGCAAGAAAAAGCACACACACCGAAGACTAAAAAAAAATCTCCTTCCTCCTTTCAAACAATTACAAAATCCTTTTACTATCTCACTTCGTGAGAAGTTAGTTTATGAGAATAGAGGTCTTGGGTTCAAGTATCTTTCTCAAGCTTCTTTAGATAAAAAAATTTTGTTAAAGGGGTGGGAATTTTCTTAAGTTGAACTTCATCATCAAATTTTAAACCATTCCCATAACTATTCGGCATCTACAACTCAGTTTTTCAAAAAGGCATAACTTCTTCATCCAGAAGCCGTTTTTCGAGCCGTTTTTTTTTTAATCGACCTAATTTTTTGAGATATTTCCATTGGAGCATTTAGTTTTAGCACTTTTCAGCTTTAGGTTTTTTCAAAAATGGAAAGTACATGCCCTGTTATTCTTAACAGCACCAATTATTTCCAATGGCTGCCTCACATGGTATATATACTTAGAAGTAAAGGGATTTATAGAATAGCCACAAGACAAGAAACTAAACCTTTTGATAATGATAAAGTCTATAAATGGGAAAATAAACAAGATCAAGCACGAGGGTTGATAGGAATGTCCATTGCTCAAGATCTTTGATTTCATATCCTTGAAATTGACACCCCTGATGAAGCCCTGAAAAAGCTAAATATTGTTTTTGGTATTCAAAATCAAATTAGGACCCACTAGCTTGAAAATGAATTGCTAAATTTGGACCCCAATAATTTCTCCTCTATTGAAGATTTTTTGTCTAAATTCAAGACCCGTAGACTTCTTTTAGAAGGTTGTAAGGTCAAAAAGGACAATGGCAGCCTCATCTATTCCATTCTTGCTAAGCTTGGCCTTGCATACTCTATATTTTTTTCCACATTCCATTCCACTAGAGAAGCCATCATTTCTTTAGGAAACGCCTACAACAACCCCTATTTTGATGCCTTTTGTGATTCTTTGATAATAGAACAAGAAAAGCTCTTACACCTTGGTCTTATCGCTCCTAGAAAAACTTCTAAGAATGCCTTAGCAGCCCAAAAACAACCATATCAAAATAATCCCAAGAAGTAGTATCTTAAAAAGTATGGCACTAAATCAAACAAGGGTCCTAAACAATTTCAGCCACAAACTAAAAAAGCAAGTCACCAAAATGATAAGGAAAATAAAAACAAAGGGAAGAAGACAGATAGACATTACAACTTTTGTAATCAGGATGGCCATATAGAGTCGAAATGTTTTAAGAATATGGAAGCCTTAGAAGCAGTAATGAAGAAGCACAACATCAATTTGGAGCACTCTTCACCTTCATCTTCAGGAATGGCACTTTCTGCTTGTGGTTTTCAAGCATCAAGATCTGGTTATGCATTAAATGTATCTTCTTCTTCTCATTCTCATGAGTGGCTCATTGATTCTGGAGCTTCTTACCACATGGCTAAAAATAAATCCATGTTTTCTTCTTTAAATGATTGTAACACCAAACATATTTATGTTGGTGATGATATATCTCTTAGTGTTGTAGGATCTGGAACCATTCATCTAGATAATGGTCAGTTTAATGATGTACTATGTGTTCCTACCTTGTCATGCAACCTTCTATCTCTTTATCAGATAACTCATTCAGGTGAAGGGAAAATAGTAGAATTCTCACCTCATGATGTTGTAATCAAGGACCTCAAAGATCCTAAACATATTTTAGCTACTGGCATTCCTGATGATTCCACAAGGTTGTATAAGTTTGACAACTTTGGGTCATCATGTCTTCCCTCCATTTTTGTTGCTAATAATGATGAAGTGAGCAAACTTTGGCATGAGTGATTTGGTCACTTAAACTATCGCTCTCTTCAAACTCTATGTAAAGAAAATATGGTGACAGGTATTGCTATGGTATCTTGCCGAGATGGTGTTTTCTCCGGATGTGTACATGGAAAACATCATCGGGATAGTTTTGACAAATGTGCCTCTTGGCACGCTTCAGCCCCTTTGCAGCTTGTGAGAAGTGATTTATGTGGTCCATTTTCTGTTGTTTCTTTCTTTGGTTGCAAGTGCTTCTTAACTTTCATTGATTATTTTTCCAGACGTGCTTGGGTATACTTCTTAAAACTCAAGAGTGAATTTTTTAACATATTCTTGGCCTTTAAGGCCTTTCTTGAGAAACAATCTAGACATCAAATTCTCAAGTTAAGATCAAACAATGAAGAAGAATATGTTAACAAAAAATTTATCAACTTCTGCACTGAGCGTGGCATTCAATTGCAACATACTGTTCCATATACTCCACAACAAAATGGTGTAGCTAAAAGGAATAATCACACCTTAAAAGAAATGGCTAATTGTATGCTTGAATCTAAAGGACTTAGTCTCAATTTTAGGGTATAAGTAATTAACTGTGAAAATTACATAGTAAATCACACTCCTACTAAGGTTTTAAAGAATATAACTCCAGAAGAATCTTGGAGCTCAATCAAACCATATGTAAGTCACTTTCATGTTTTTTGAAGTGATGCTTGGGCCCATATTCCAGATGTGAAACATAAAGCCTTAGAACCTAAAAGTGAAAATTGCATTTTTTGTTGGATATTCTAAAGATGTCAAAGGATATATACTTCTTCAACCAAAATCAAAAAATATAATCATTAGAAAAGATGTAAAATTTTATGAAAATATATCAGCCTGCGAGCCTAGTTTGGCGGGTGTGCCACCTTTGGCCTGCGAGCCTCATTCGGCATATGTGCCACCTCTCTCTCTCTCTCTCTCTTTCTCTCTCTCTTCTATTTTTAATATCATTCCTTCTAGTTAAGATGATAACAACGAGGATGAAAATCCTCCTCCACCTCTTGAAATTATTTCTTTTACTCCATAGCTTCCAAGATGGGTCCGCTCTACTCGAGATGCGGCAGGTTTCTCTTGCAGGGTGACCATCGCAGATCGACGACGTACACATTCTCGGTTCCAAAGAACCTCTTCCTTATTAGCTCAAGTTCTAGAAAAATCCTAATCCGGACACCTTTGAAGAAGCTTCACGGTCATCCATATTGGGATGAAGTTGTGAATGAAGAATATCGTTCCTTATTGGCGAATGATACTTGCGATCTTGTTCCTCTTCTAAAAGGAAGAAAAACTTGTCGGATGTAGATGGGTTTACAAAACAAAGTTTGGACCGAGAGGGAAAAGTGGATAGACATAAAGCTCATCTTGTCGCTAAAATATTTTCAAAAGTTGAAGGCATTGACTATACGAAACCTTCTCCCCTGTTTCCAAAATGAATTATATTTGCCTTGTTATTTCCCTTGTTGCCTCCTTTAAATGGGAAGTCCATCAGATAGATGTTAAATCTGCCTTCTTACATGGAGATTTGCATGGAGAAATCTACATGGAACAACCCCTTGGATTTATCCAAAAATGACTCCAGCCTTGTTTTTCACCTTAGGAAGTCTCTCTATGGTCTCAAACAAGCTCCTCGAGCTTGGTATGCCAAAAAAGATAGATTTCTATTAGATAATGGCTTTTCTATGTGTCATTCTAAAAACATTATCTACACCAAGAAAGTGGGTAAGTCCTTCACCATCCTTGTTATTTATGTTGATGACCTTATCCTTACTGGTAGTGATCCCAACCATATAAACCATGTGAATTCTAGCCTCAAAAAGAAGTTTGAAATGATAGACTTAGGACACTTGCATTATTTCCTTGGTCTTCAAGTCTTGGAATCCAAAGAAGGTATTACCCTTTCTCGGTCCAAGTATGCTGTGATCTTCTACGCCACTTTCACATTTAATATTGTGAGCCGACCCCTTCTCCCTTTCGGTCTAGAGTCAAGCTTTAAGTCACTTGTACTACCCCTCAAGTTGATGCTACCTTATACCATCAAACTTTTTTGGTAAACTTCGTATCTAACCCATACCCGTCTCGACCTTTCCTTTGTTGTTGGTCTTGTTTCTTGGTTTATGTACCAAACTCATGAAAGTCACTCGGATCTATTGAAATTACCCCGTGAATTCCTACGGTTTTCGCCTTTGTCTCCTTTGGGGTTTGTGTAATCATATCCCCTGGTTTCTATGAAGATACCTCATTCCCCTTTTTGTGAGAGGCTCTTCCTCTTCGATGACATATCCGATGTACTACACAGAGCTCGACCAACATTATTCTTTGATACCACTATAATATTCCAAAATAGGAAAAGAAGCAATATGGAACATAAATTGGAAATAGAAAATGAATATCAATACATCAAACATGAGAGAATGATATAGCCATCTAATTATGAATATCAATACATCAAACATGAGATATTTCTTAGGGTCATGGAAAATGTTGCCGAAGGTGTTATGATTCCATAGTTTCAGCTTCCCTTTGAGTATCTTTAGCTTCTGCTGGAAGTGATACATTTTTTAGCCCAAGGGAAGATTAAGGGTATTCCACCAATCAGATATGAGATCTTTGAAACCTGGGTGTTCGAACCAAAAAATGTTCAAAGTGAAAAAGGTTTGGGTATGGCATTACCAAGTTTGAGCCATTGAAGGCTGGATTGGCCAGTGATTTGAACCGAGAGGCCAGTGTGATGGTGGAAAGCCAGCTCCCCTCCCAAGTGGATGAAATCATCCGTGATGAGGAAGTGATCCGAGTCTTGAAGAAATTTTATTTGATCATCCTCTTCATTTATTCCATGTGAAAATTCCATTGGAGGTTTGAAAATTGATAAGGTGATTATCTTGGATAAATTCCTTAAATTTGGTGTTGTCCATGTCAAGATGGGTCCTTCCTCCTTTTTTTTTCTCGAAGGGTTGTAATCATGGTAAAGTCTCCTCCAATCGGCTAGAGAGTGTGAGTACACTAATTGTTGAGATAATTTATGATGTTTAATAGCTCTACCTTTTGCGGTATTAAACTATGGGAAGTAGACATTCGTGAGATGTCCATGAATGTTGGTTCCAATTAGGTGGAAGGACACTTGAATGAAATGGAGATTTTCATGATTATTCTCTAGGGTGATTAGTTGGGGATTCCAAATGATTGCAAGGCCTCCCGAATCTCCACAAGCGTCGATGGCTAGGGTGTTACAACCTTTCCAAAGTCTATTGAAGATGGTATCTGGAGTTGAGATGGGGCATTTTGTTTCTTTCATAAAGAAAATCTTGGGGTTTTCCTTGGTGATTATTTTCCTGATTAACTTGTGCTTAGAAGGGTTTTTTTAGCCCTACGATATTCCATGAGATGGGCTTCATTGAGAAGCGTTGGGAACAAATGAATAGAACCTATTTAACTTGGGATAGTGCCATGATTCTACTAGCTCTATGCCCGGGCCAACTAGTCGCTGCGGATCTGTTATTCTTCCTCGTTTTCTGGATTCTTTTCAGAATGTATTTGGTATTCGGGGAGAGTGTCGCCTTTGAATTCCAAGGGAGGGTAGATGTTTGGGCTCTAAAGAGGACTTTCTCCAATTTCTAGATCTACTTGTTGGGTGATTGAGAGAAATTCTTTCCTCTTGCATGCATCTTTCAGACCCATAATGTCTAGGTCCTTGTAATCAATACTCTTTGGATCTTCTTCCATTGTTTACGGGATTGATTCTAAGGTTGTGCCTTTGCCCTTTCCCTGAGATGTCTAGAGTAGGCGTTGGGGACTGGGGTTGCGGAAAGGATTCCAGTTGGAATTTGGTATTCAGAGCCTCCAGAGTCTAGGATCTCTCTTGCGAGGGTGGATGCGAGTCTCTTGGGGTTTCATTGTCTTCTCGATTTAGGTTATATAGGGCTTGAAAGCTATTTATTGTAGGGGGATATTTTTTTTTGGTTCGTGTTTGAATTTCCGGTGTGCCTTTTTTCTTCGAGAGACTTTCGTGAACCCTTTAGTGTCTTTAGCTATGGAGGCATTATTCAGAGTGAAGTTTTGATATAGGGGGATGTCTCTAAATAGGTGCCCATGCTAGTGGTATTTCCTGCATCTAAACGTCGCATGTTCATTATCTAATGTTTGGATCCATTCATGTTCATCATGAAGCAGACTTACCTCATCGGGGAGAGACTTTACGATGTGCATGTTGTTGAGTCTCATGTAGAAATTTATAGTTTCCCACCCCGGTTTTCAGTTTTCACCTTATTACTCCAAAATAGTTAAATGCCCTTTCCCATAACCATACATTCAACAACTGGAAAAATAAATTTTGCTGAAAACACAAATTCTGGAAATTTTTCAGAATGCTGGAAAATGCATAATTAAAAATCAGCAAGCATAAAAACAGTCATTCACACATTTGACACTGATATTTTTTGTCAACATGACCCTAGAAAAACCCCCTACAACTCTTGGGGAAAACCAGTTTGAAAGCTCCTCCTTATTTCTGGAAAATGCCTTTTTACAGTGAGAGAAATATTCAGCAAAATAAAAATCAGCAAACAGACTTTTACAACTTATCTCGTTTTCCGTGCTTATCCACCGCCTCGGAAAATGTACAAACAGCAAAAACAGAACATCAATAAATGCTGTACGTTCTCCTCGATTTGCGTGCCCAGAAATCTGCAATAAATGCAGCTGTACGGCCTCCTCAAAATCTGTGCAAACAACAATTAATGCTGCTGTCCAAAACCTCGATTTGCGTGCCAAAACTGCTGCAAAACTCTGATGTACGGTACAACCCCTTGCTGCCTCGATTTCCGTGCCCAATATTGCTGTACGGCTTGCTGTACGGCCTGCTGTACGGCCTTGTTGTATGGCCTCCCTACCTAGAAAACCGTGCCAAAAATCTGCCTGCTGTTTGCTAAATCTGCTGTACTTGTCTTGCTGAAATGTCTTGCTGAAATGCTGCCTTGGAATGCGTGCCAAGCTGCTGCCTCCTTCTCCTCATTGCCCAGAAATCTCCCTTGCTCTCTTGCTCTCCTTCTCCCAATCTGCTCATGAAAGAATGAATGACCTTTTCCTCCTTTTCCTCCTTTAACCTAACCCTAAGTGACTTTTGGGGAATCCCTAAATCCAATGGCTGAGACAGATTGAGATCTAGGGCTGAGATTAAATGCTCATTTAAATCTCACTTTCTATATTTTAATTCACCCCACTTTAATAAAGACCCACTTAGTCATTTATTTCCAAAGTCACTTTTCCTTTCTAATTTTACATTGACTTTATTAAAGTCACTTTAAAATTAGACTTTGGTAACTTTATCACTTAAAGTCACTTTTAAATTAGATTTGACTTTATAACTTTATAAAGTCACTTTAGTAACTTTATCACTTAAAGTCACTTTAAAATTAGATTTGACTTTATAAAAATTATAAAGTCACTTTAGGAGAAAAATTAAATTCTTTTGGACACTTTTTCCTAGGCCAAAGATCAAAGCCTTAGGGAACCACCTGTCCTCCGGTACCAAATTTCAACACTCCCTCTTACCGAGGAAGGTGTTCCTCACCACACCCATCTTGTCTCTGAAGTAGACATGCTTGCCCCGTGGTAAGGCTTTGGTAAGAATATCTGCAACTTGCTCATCAGTGGGAATATACTCAGGCTTCACAGCTCCTTTCTGAACATAGTCTCTGATGAAGTGATATTTGATCCCGATATGCTTTGACTGTCATGAAATATTGGATTCTCCGTGAGTTTAATGCAATTCTGATTATCACAGTAAATCACCGAAGGTCTCAACGGTTGACCAAATAAGCCAAACAACATCTTGCGAAGCCAGATGGCCTCACAACTAGCTAGACTGGCTGCCATATACTCTGCTTCCGCTGAACTCAATGCTACTGATTGCTGCTTTCGGCTGAACCATGACACTACTGCCGAACCCAACCCAAAACAGCACCCTGAAGTGCTCTTCCTATCAGAAGCACAACCTGCCCAATCAGAATCAGTGTAACCTGCCAATCTCACTCCATCCCCCTGCCTGTAGTCCAGACCATAATCCACTGTCCCCTGCAAGTACCGCAAAATGTGTTTTGCGGCCACCCAGTGAACCTTCCTAGGCTCACACATAAACTGACTCATCGTGTTGACTGCAAAACAAATATCTGGTCTAGTGTTGACCAAATACATCAAGGAACCAATCAGCTGTCTGTACAATGTGGGATCCACCAACTTGGAATCCGAAGCATGAAGCTTCTTCCAGTTGGTGATCATCGATGTCGACATGGGTCTACAATCCTCCATGTGGAATCTGCCAAGGATGTCCACAATATACTTCCCCTGTCCCAGGAAGAAATGCCCCTCCTCCTGCCACACCTCCAAACCCAAAAAGTAATGCATCAAGCCGATGTCCTTCATCTCAAACTCCGCCACAAGATCTCTCTTGCAGTGCTCTATGAGTCTCTCTGCACCTATAATGACTAAGTCATCCACATACAGCACCAGAATGAGAGGCTCCTCACCTATCACAATATAGTAAAGGTTCGGATCTGCCTCACTCTTTGTGAAACCCATCTTCTGCAAGTAAGTATCTATCCTGGAGTACCAAGCTCTGGGAGCTTGCTTCGGGCCATAAAGGGCCTTCTTCAGTCTGCACACATGGGACTCCTTCCCATGCACCTCAAAGCCCTGTGGCTGCTCAATGTACACCTCCTCTTGTATGAAGCCATTGAGAAATGCGGTCTTCACATCCATCTGGTGGATCTTCCAACCCATCTCTGCTGCTATCGATATAATGGAGCGGATCGAAGTATATCGAGCCACGGGAACGAAGGTCTCCTCATAATCAACTCCTTCTACCTGGGAGAACCCTCTAGCCACAAACCTCACTTTGAATTTCTCAATGCTGCCATCTGCAGCATGCTTTACCTTGTAAAGCCATCTGGAAGTAACCACGGATTTTCCCTCAGGCCTCGGCACCACCTCCCAAACATCATTCTTCATGATAGAAGAATACTCCTCCTGCATGGCCTCTCTCCAGACCTGCTGGCTAGCCGCCTCCTCATAGCTAGAAGGCTCAGAGTCAATGATGCTGGTAGCCATTGCCATATAGCTACGAAACCTCTCAGGTGGTCTGCTCTCTCTGACCGGCCTCTTAGGCTCAGCAACGGATGTGGCATCTCTCAAGGTGTCCTGAAGCCACTTGGGCTTCCTCTTCCACGATTCCTATTGTCCTTAGCCGCGAATAAAACTCTTCCTCTGCTTCCTCCTCAACATCGGGAGCCTGAACTCTGTTGTCTGTCCTGTTGTCCTCACACGCACAGACTTGTAGAAGGGCGAGTGCAGGTGGTGTCCATGGAGTGGACTCCCCAGTGAACTGCTCTGTGGACTGCTCTGCGTGCTGCCCATAGCACCACCCCTATGACTCTGCGAGCCACTCCCCACTGACGGACCTGACATCGTCATAGATGTACCTCCGGATCCTCCTGATCCCTGCCCACTGGATCCCTGCGACTGACTCAACTGCTGCTGAGGGTCTGGCTGATCCGGATACTCTAACTCCCGTGACCTCCTAAAGGCCCTATCCTCCTCGAACTTCACATCCCGCCTGACAACAACTTTCCTCTGTGCAGGAATGTAAATCCGAAAGGCCTTGGAGGTCTCACTGTAGCCCACAAAGATACCCTTCTCTGCGGTGGGCTCTAGTTTGGTCCTCTTCTCCTTGGGTATATAGGAGTATGTAATGCACCCAAAGATACGAAGATGACCAATATCAGGCTTCTTCCCAGAAAAAGCCTCCTCCGGAGTCATGTGCCCCAAGGCACGATGCGGACTCCTGTTCTGCAAGTAAACAGCTGTGTTGCAGGCCTCTGCCCACAAAAACAATGGCAACCCCCGATCATGTAACATGGCTTTGGCAGCCCCTCCGATGGATCTGTTCTTCCTCTCCGCAACCCCGTTCTACTGGGGGTTGTAAGGAACAGTGAGCTCCCTCCTAATGCCTGCCTCCGCACAATAGTCAACAAACTCTCCAAGGGTGTACTCTCCCCCATTGTCCGACCCCAGGGACTTGATCTTCCGACCTGTCTGTGTCTCCACAAGAGCTCTGAACTCGTGAAACCGCTTGAAGACCTCACTCTTGGTCTTCAAGAAATAAATCCAGGTCCTCCTGGAGTGATCATCAATGAATAACACATAGTACTCATATCCACTCAAGGAAACATGAGACATCCGGCCGCTCACATCGGAATGAATCAAATCAAGTATCCCAGTCGCTCTGTTGTCACTGCTGGGAAAAGGGGATTTGGCAAACTTGCCCATCGCACATCCTCTGCAAGTATCAAAGTGATCAGTACTGAAATCTGGCACACCTGTAGTGATCTCCCGCAAAGTCCTCAAGGCTCCATGATACATGTGCCCCATCCTGCGGTGACAAATCTCACACAGCTCAGAACTGCTAGCTCTGCTGTCAGTGCTATTGCTCAATGCCAAAAGGGACTGAAATGCAAACTTGTACACCTTTGCATGGCGTACACCTATCACTCTAGCTGAATCAGCTGGAGTGCCCCTGGGATACATCAACACCTGTCCTCCCCTGAACAATACCTCATATCCTCTATCCTCCAAAGCTGAGACAGATATGAGGTTCTTCCTCATCCCTGGCACATAAAGAACATCTGACACCTTCAAGGGAGGTTTGGACTCCCTCTGAAATGTCAATGTTCCCACCCCGACTGCTCTAACAACTCTGTCATCACCGAGTACTACCTCTACATCAGTGCCACTCTCTGAAAGCTCTGAGAAGTACTCACGGACTCCTGTCATTTGACGTGAAGCCTCACTGTCCACATACCAGATACCCGAAGATGCTTCGCTAATCGAGGGAAATGCATGCTCCCTCTGAACCTCTATGGCAGATAATCCCGCACTAGAGGACTCACACGCAGTGAACCCAAACTCCCGGTCAAAACGATCTGCAAAGTCCTCAACCTCTGCTGAAGCTGCCATGCTCTGGTTCTTCCCCTTCTTCTTCTTCTTCTCCGGACACAAAACTGCATAGTGTCCCATCTTCTGACAATTCCAACACTTCACTTTGGAATAGTCCTTCTGTGAGTTATCCTGTTTACCTTTACCTTTGCCTTTGCCCCCACCATTGCTTGTGGAAGCATGCTTCTTCCCTTTGCCTTTCTTGCGTCCTGCCAACAGTGCTACATCCTCATCCTGCTCAACTGGCTTGGCTGCCCCAAGCTGACCTTTCCTGATCTCTGTCTGAATGCAATCATCCCAAAACCTCTCCCATGTGGGAAGGGTCTCACGTGCACAAACCCCATCGGCAAAGTTCATCCATGAACTGGGGAGGCCATTCACTGCAATCCGCACCAACTCAGTGGGAGGAATGGCCTCTCCAATCGCTGCCAACTCATCTCTCACATTAGTAATCTTTGTGAGATATCCAGCTGCACTATCATTACCCATCTTAATGGTCTTCAGCTTCTCCTTCAGGACCATTTTCCGGTTCTCATTGGTACTCTGGTAGAGATTGGACAATGTTGTCCACATCTCATGAGCATTTCTCTTCCCTCTCACATGAGAAATGCAATGGTCTTTGATTCCGTCTAGAATCAATCTCTTACCCTTGTTGTTCTTTTTATTATATGCTGCCAACTGAGTAGCATCAGTAGGCACATTTACAGGGTTCTGTGCGGTATGCACCATTATGTCCCAGACTTCCGCCTCCTCAAAGATACTTTGCATTCTCTCCTTTCAAACACTGTAATTGGTATGCCCATCCAACCTATCCTCCACCCTCAGTCCCAAAGACATCCTGCTGTCCTAAAACTGAAAAATAGCACTGCTGTAGTAAAGGTAAAACTGCTGTTTGTGAAAAATCAGCTTGCTGGAATTTTCTGAGTGAAAAATCAACAGGCTGTAATTTTCCTCCTTGCTGTCCCAAACTGCCCTTCAGCACTCAAGCTCTGATACCATGTAGAAATTTATAGTTTCCCACCCCGGTTTTCAGTTTTTCACCTTATTACTCCAAAATAGTTAAATGCCCTTTCCCATATCCATACATTTAACAAACTGGAAAATAAATTTTGCTGAAAACACAAATTCTGGAAAATTTTCAGAATGCTGGAAAATGCAGAAATAAAAAACAGCAGTAACAAACAGCCATTCAACACATCATAACACAGTAATTTTTGGTCAAGGTGACCCTGGAAAAACCCCCTACAACTCTTGGGGAAAACCAGTTCGAAAGCTCCTTCTTATTTCTGGAAAATGCCTTTTTACAGTGAGAGAAATATTCAGCAAAATAAAAAAATCAGCAAACAGACTTTTACAACTTATCTCGTTTTCCGTGCTTAACCACCGCCTCGGAAAATGTACAAACAACAAAAACAGAACAGCAATAAATGCTGTACGTTCTCCTCGATTTGCGTGCCCAGAAATCTGCAATAAATGCAGCTGTACGGCCTCCTCAAAATCTGTGCAAACAGCAATTAATGTTGCTGTCCAAAACCTCGATTTGCGTGCCAAAACTGCTGCAAAACTCTGCTGTACGGTACAGCCCCTTGCTGCCTCGATTTTCGTGCCCAATATTGCTGTACGGCCCTGCTGTACGGCCTCCCTGCCTAGAAAACCGTGCCAAAAATCTGCCTGCTGTTTGCTAAATCTGCTGCACTTGTCTTGCTGAAATGTCTTGCTGAAATGCTGCCTTGGAATGCGTGCCAAGCTACTGCCTCCTTCTCCTCACTGCCCAGAAATCTCCCTTGCTCTCTTGCTCTCCTTCTCCCAATCTGCTCATGAAAGAATGAATGACCTTTTCCTCCTTTTCTTCCTTTAACCTAACCCTAAGTGACTTTTGGGGAATCCCTAAATCCAATGGCTGAGATAGATTGAGATCTAGGTCTGAGATTAAATGCTCATTTAAATCTCACTTTCTATTTTTTAATTCACCCCACTTTAATAAAGACCCACTTAGTCATTTATTTCCAAAGTCACTTTTCCTTTCTAATTTTACATTGACTTTATTAAAGTCACTTTAAAATTAGACTTTAGTAACTTTATCACTTAAAGTCACTTTTAAATTAGATTTGGCTTTATAACTTTATAAAGTCACTTTAGTAACTTTATCACTTAAAGTCACTTTTAAATTAGATTTGACTTTATAACTTTATAAAGTCACTTTAAGAGAAAAATTAAATTCTTTTGGACACTTTTCCCTAGGCCAAAGATCAAAGCCTTAGGGAACCACCTGTCCTCCGGTACCAAATTTCAACA